>JAVJIF010029663.1:0-43975 GCA_038442645.1 Agave tequilana | reverse complement strand
TTGCTAATGTTGCATATTTAATGTCACATTTCCATACTTATTTTAGAATAAAAGCCTGCATTGTCCTAATTATTTGTTTAATTTATTTACAGGCCCAATCCTTAAGGAGATGAAGAGAAATGAGCCCAAAAGCCCACCAGAATTCTGAATTAAATCAGAATAAATTCGCACACACAAAATCATGGCAAAATCAAGAGGTTGAAACCGGTTGAGAAGAATCCTCTCAGATCGATCGGTTAAAGCCAAGAATCCAAGGCCATTTCTTCAAAATCTCGGAGCAAACTGCAAAACCAACTCCAGATAAAGTCAGAGAGAGAAACCGGGGAGACTCACCAACAGGGTGTGGCCACCTGGCCACACCCTTGCCGCGGAAATGCGGCTTTTGCCGCGTTTCCGCGGCAATCTTGGGGAGTTACGGGGAGCGTTGCTCCCCCGATCTCCCCGGGAACTTGGTTGTTGGGTATTTGCCTATAAAAGGCCTGTACTTTCGCTGAAAAAAGGACGTGAAGGCATAATAGGATTTAGCTTAGTTTTCAATCCTTAGTTTAGGTTTTTAGTCTTTCTTTTTATGTATGTAATTTGTATGTAACTTAGGGTAGAAGAAGATTCATGTAAAGAGAGAGGGGCTGATGTTGAGAGTGACACCGACGATGTACCCTACTCCTTTCTTTCATTGTCTCAGCAAGTAATAAAGGTAAATGCTTTGTTTGTTTTCTATTTCTGCTTTACTTTACATTTGTTTTGCTTTCCTCTTCCTCTTCTACTTTACCTTGGTTGTATGTGTTTGAGTGCACAAGTGAATCCAAAGCAAGTAAAACCAAGCTACGTGAGAGCCAGCGATAGTCCATGAAGACGTTCTCCCTCTTCAAGATCCGCATCACTTCGTTCTCGCTAGGCGTGACGATATAATGTGCACGGGGACTGAGCTCGAGCTTATGATCTATGCGTTGAACGCCTCCAAAGCAAAGGTAAAACATGCAACGGTTTCAGGTAAGTCATCACTCAACCTCGGTAAGTATCTCTTTCCTTTTCTTTCCTTTCTTTTCTTTTCTTTCTTTAGTATAGATCAACACCACCTCCTCCAACTCTTTCTTCTCCACTTCATTGTACATAGTCGCTTTCTTTTGCTTTCTGATTTTCCCACCTTCTTCCTCTTTCATATTCTTCTAACTTTAACTATAACTTTCTTTTTTCATTTTATAACTTTAAAACAGAGAAGAATCTTCGCTTATTTTCATAAGATTTCAATAAAACTGTAAACGCTTCCATCGCAAACCCTCCTTGTGGATCACGACCCGCATAGCCACTTGCTATAGCGGAAGAATTGAGCACTTGCACATATTTGTTTTAAGTTCTATAATCTCGTATTCTTTGTGTAGGTTTAGCTTCAATCAGTAGCAGGTTGCGTCGCTAAGGCAAGCTTCTCTTCTTCTGAGTCACTGAGAGAAGCTATAGTCACAGCGTCATCATCCATTATGAGAGAGATGGCGTTACATGACTTGCCTTTGAGCTTGGGCTTGCTGGACTCTCATTGATCATCCTCGACGATATCTGGGTGGACCCACATGAGCTCTCCAGGTTTTGTTATCAGTGGAACGAGGCCTTGGTTTTCTGCTTTTCTGCCATTGGGTTGACAACGTCTAGTCTGGCTTTGGGGACTGGGGTCAATCCATCTTTGACCGTTATCTTCGGGAAGGTCCCGAAATTGAAAGTCATCATATGGCGGTGACTTTCTTTTGCTCTGACTTAAAAGTCAGAAATCCAGCATCCACTAATGCTTGGATCTTGTCCTTGAGAATAAAGCATCTACCAGTGGAATGATGCACCATTCTGTGAAAGAAGCAGTAATGAGATCATTTGTACGTCCTATTTCTTCTAATCGCCAGACTTCAGGTAACTTGAGCTTGTTACCCTTGTTGAGTAGGTGGAAGATGGTCATCACCTATTCATCTTTGAAGGAATATTGCCTCAGTGGAAACTTAAATTCCTGATTGTTGCTGGCGTCGCTCCTTTTCTGCTTTTGTGGAGTTTCCCTAGACAACTCGACTGCCATCGTTTCTTTTCCTTTAGATTGGGAAGATTGGGCTACATCACGCCCCTTGGTGCAGACCACCCATTTGATCTTGGGCACTAATGGCTCGAACTATCTCTGCCTGTTTGACAAGCTCCTTTCAAGTATGGGCTTTGACAGCTTCTATATAACTTCTACTTTGTCGAGAAAGTTATGCCGACATGTTTGAAGTAACATAGGCAAAGGCATGCCTACGGGGAACATGAGAGAAAAAGATTGCAAAATCTCTCAATGCATTCCCGCACGGATTCTCTCCTTTCTGGACTGTCGAGAGAAGCTTATCCATGGTCACCTCAGTGTCATCCTCGTAAATCGAGAAAGGAACCAGGTTTCCAGGTCGATCCAAGAATTGATAGAGCCGTTGGAAAGGCTTATGAACCAGTCAAAGGCTACTCCTTTAAGAGTGCCGATGAATAGTCTGGTGATGACAGCATCGTTGTTTATCACGTTGCCAATTTGCGACCGAAGTAATAGATGTGCTGATTTGGCGAGCTCTTGCCATCAAACGTGTGTAACGTAGGTGGCTTGAACTTCGATGGATAGGGAACTGAATCCCATTCTAGTGGGTAGGGACGCGTCATCCCTACTTTCTTCATTTCATCCCTCTGAGTTAGGGATGTGATCTGAGCTTGGATACCTTTGATAACATCGCATTAATTGTGAAACTTCCTTTGACTTATCAATCTTAGGGTTCTGTGTCGGGGTTCTGTCCCCGTCATGATTGCTACCAGTGATTTCATCATTGTTCTGGTTGTTTATGAGTTGCGCCAATATTTGCTGGATGTTATCCAAAGCCGCTTGCTGAGCTTTGAAAGTTTGCTCTTGAGCCTCTATACGCCGATGGAGATTATTATCATGGTTGTTGTCAGCCATGTTGGCCGACGCAATCCCTGTTTGCTTCGAGCTAACTGTGGCAGAGGAAGCATAACTGCTGGCTTCTTCTTCATCGTTTGATCACTGAAAAAGGCTTCTCAGTGGTTCCGGTGACATAGTCCTTATGGAAGAAGATGGCTGTCCATAGTTGTAGGGTATTGCTACCCTAGAGCGGGTATCTCGGAAGGCACTTCTGGTTCAATCAGAACCTGACTTAAGCCTAAGCTATAGTCAGGATCTAGGAAACTAACTGAGGGAGTGCGAACCCCCTGTCTTCCTCTTCAGGATCACATCGGATCCCTTCTTTTACCTGTCATATTGACAGACGTTGCAGTGAGGTGAGGTTTTCTAGCTTTTGTTTTCCTCTTAGATTTGGACTCTTTAGAGGTCCAAGCTGACAACCGATCGAATATCGACGGTTTGTTAGGAGGAGGTGTTGCAGGGATTAGACCCAGACAACGATTAGTGGAGTGCATAGTCACAAGTTAACACCTCGCTCGTCCACATAGAGACGTTGAGATGTAAACCTGCTCTTCAGGGTGGGACTTCCGCTTGTTGCTCAAAAATTTCCGCAAGTTTGTGTTGATCGGACCTAATCGATCCAACACGAATATTTAGGTAGGCTGGTTACTAGCCCAGATAGACTGAATAGTCTTACACTTAGCCCTAGACTTAGTCTTAAAGGCTTTTTCTTGGCTGGGAGCAAAGTTAAGATAGCTTCACCGCGAGGCGAAGCTACCTCAACACTTGGTGCTTTAGTACTGTGAAGTACTTCCCTTTTTTTTTAGCGAAGTAACTTTGTTGGTAGCACCAAGGTATGATTTAGATCTAACTTCGAAGACAGAAGCTTTGACAGTGGAGAGCGAAGCTACTGTAGCTTTGTTGATAGCACTTTATAAGTGCTTTGCCTTAGCTTCATGGGAGAAGCGAAGCTGAGCTCTGTGAAGAGCTGAAGAAGTCTTGCAGTCAGAGACTTTATTAGCTTCGCCCGAAGCTGAAACAGCGGATCATTTACCCTCGCATGAGGCTGAAGAGAATTTTTCAATCAAAAAGCCTTAGAGGCTGTTCTAACTTCGCATGCAGTATACAGGTGCTGGCGCAAAGACAGTGAAAGTACACCTAGAGGGGGGGTGAATAGGTATAAGGCTAATCTATGACAAA
Organism: Agave tequilana; assembly: GCA_038442645.1. Classification (NCBI taxonomy): domain Eukaryota; kingdom Viridiplantae; phylum Streptophyta; class Magnoliopsida; order Asparagales; family Asparagaceae; genus Agave; species Agave tequilana. The sequence continues at coordinate 39,870 of JAVJIF010029663.1, read as the reverse complement.
TAATGCGGAATTCATAAACTAAATGCAACACACTTAGTGTAACCAAAGAGTGTAACCGAATTTTCGGTGAAGGGCTCTGAACTAACTCCTCTTGATTCCTCTGAATAAGAGTTGAGGTACTATATGAAGCTCTCTTGGTTAAACACAAGTGAGGCACACAAATGAACACAACCAAGCATATAAGTATGAATGAGCAATATGAATGATGCAAAGCACAATATAAGAGAGAGAGTTAGAGAAAGTGGATCAAACGCAAACACCGAGATATGTTTCGAGGTTCGAGCACACAGCTCTACGTCCCCGCCTTCACATAGAAGGATTTCCACTAACTCGTCCACACAGGACTTCCTACACAGGGAACCTCCACTGAGGATTTGGGTAAATACAATCAGGAGTACACAACTCCTCTCTCCAACAAATATAACCTCTACACTTAGAGGCAAGGCACAAACAACCACAATCAACCTCACAAATGAGGGATAGGCACAAAGCCAACACTAACAACAATCACCTCACACTTGAGGGATTTCAACACAACCTCCACTATCAGCTCTCACTAGAGGGATACCAACACAATCCCTTCTCACTAGAGGGATGTCACAAATCAAGGAGGGTTTACAACTTGGTGGTCTCTCTCAACACAAACCAATTTTCCCACAAAAATAAGATCCTATAGATATGATAGATAGATAAGCTCAAGTGTAAGAAAACAAAGAGTTTGGAAAACAAAACTCAAAGAAAATACTTGGGAAAACTTCTAGGATATAATAGAAATGAAGATCAAAAACTAATCCCAAAGACTTTTCCTTTTCTTGATTTTTCCAACCCTTTAAACAAATAAAGATAAAATCTTTTGGCTTAAAAACTCTTTTGAAAACTTGTATATAAACACTAGAAAGAATGAGAATTTTTGCTATTGGAAATCTTGTTGAAAAACTAACTCAAATGGGGTATTTATAGCCCCATTTCAAATCTGCTCGTTGGCAGCTGGAAAGGGCTGAAATGCCCTTCCGGTCGACCGGGCGGTCGATCGGCCAACGATCATATTTTTGACCGTTGAGCCCACCGGTCGACCGGCTCGGTCGACCGAGACTGGATACAGAGAGCAGAGCTCTCTATCAGTTAACCTACCCGGTCGACCGGGCCCATTTCCAGATAGCAGAGCTCTCTGGACGGTCGACTGACCTGGTCGACCAGCCTACCAGCTCAAGCTGGCGTGCACGCTTGTGCACGTCAGTCGACCAGTCCGGTCGACCGGCAGACAGCCAGTCAAGGCATTATAGGACTTAAAAACTTGTCTCTTTAACTTCAAATAAATCCCATAAAATCACATAAATTCTACAAAATAAGTTCTTATTAGATCTTTGAAATAAAAATATGTGTGATAAAAATTCAACACATATTTCAAACAATTTGAATCATTTTTGTGAGATTGAAATTTTGCCTTAAACCAAAAATCTTCAAAACTTGGATTTTCAAAATAGAAATCCGATTTTTCCAAAACACATGTAAATACAAAAACATGATATTGAAACAAATTTTAAGCATGTTGTATATGGATAGAATCTAATATACATGAAATATAGTATATCTATGGTTTTGACTTGAACCCAAGATCGGTTAAACCGAAAACCAAAACATGAAACTTTAAACTGAAAACATATGTGTGTTGTGAACTTGAGCATATCAACTATCTAATCTTTACAATGAGATCTAAACAATCTTAAATTAAAACAAACTGATGTCTTCTTGTAGAACGTCGTCTCTAAGCCGACTCGATCCAAACGCGATTCACCGAGCTTGACTCCAAACGAGTGCTAGATGTGAACTTGACGCTCGAGCTCTTGAATCACCATGTGAAAGCTCCAAAATACCTTTGTTGAAGCTAATCACCTACTAATATCTTGATCAAATATCTGAAACTAAATATCACAAGATTATTAGTAAACTATAACTATATGAGTTAATCATCATCAAAACTAAAGTGAAGGGCCTCTGGGCCAGCAATCTCCCCCTTTTTGATGATGACAAACTCATAGAGTTATATATGCATGGATTAAAGTTAAGCTTCATAGAAGCCCCTCCTTAACTCATGCATAGCAATAAACAATAAGATATTCAATGAATACTCAACATAAATATGCATAAACATGATCTTTTATACCAATGAAATAAACATGCTTTTGATACCAATAAAGACTCTATTTTAAAATAAACATGTTCTTAAAAGTAATGTTTCTCTAAATAACAATAAAAATTTCTTTTTAAAATAAACATGTTCTTAAAAGCAATGTTGCTCTAGATACCAATAAAAATTTCCCTTTTTTAAAAAAAAATGTAGCTCTTGATACCAATAAAACAATAAAACAATGTTGCTCTTGATACAAATAAAAATTCTTGATACCAACAAAAATAATAAAAGATGCTCTAGATACCAATACTAATAAAAGATGCTTTTGATATCAATTGTAAAGGATAACTAATTCAAACAAACATGCATATAAACAAACATGCATATAAACTCCAAAATATCTTATAAACAAACATCATGCATATAAACTCCAAAATATCTTATAAACAAACATGCATATAAACTCCAAAATATCTCTCTCCCTTTTTGTCAATTCATCAATAAAGGGGTACAAACAATAAAGGTATAAACAATATTTTTTCTCCCTTTTGCATAAATCAAAACAATAAAGGTATATATGCTATATACATTCATGAAGAGGAGAGACGTGAAGTTAACTCCCCCTACATACATGCATTTATATGAAAAGAGATAACTAAACCCTAACCACATAAAGTATAATATGCAATGTATAAAAGGAGATGTGAAGCTCCTACTACACACGTGTACTACGTACCAAAAAAAGGTCAATAACTTCAATATGACATACACTCAACATGAATCTATATACAGAGAAGATGTTAAGCTTCCCTTGCATATAAGCAATACAATTCAAAATGATACCAATTGAAAGATATATCAATTAAGTATGAAGGTATACATCGAAACATCATGATACCAATTGAAAATAAACAAAAATTTTGATATCAATTGAAAGATATAAACAAATAGGTAATCTTGATAGCAATTGAAAAAAAATTAGTACCAATTGAAAATATTTAACACTTTTGATACCAATTGATAAACATAAATCAATCTTTTTAGTTAAATACTAAAATATTTTGCAATAGAGATACTAAACAGAGAATAATATCAATTTAATATTCTTGATACCAATATTGAAAAAGAACCATATACCAATTGAAAATAATTTTCATTAGGAGCATATGATACCAAATTAAAAAATTAATATCATTTTTCAATCATTTTTCAACATAAAGAGTGGGAGTAAGATATCAATGGTAGACAAAACCGATTGAAAGGTAAAATATGAATTTTCTCCCCCTTTATGAAATAATCATGAAAATGATGCATAAGCTCGTATAAGATACCAATTTAAAAATAATTGTCATTAAGGACTAAATCAAGGTTAGCATAACCAAATTTGTGCTCAAAGATATAAAGATATAGTAAATATAATCAAAACACATATATATGTGTGAAAATGTAAATACCAATCTAAATTGATATTGTTTGAAGTTGAAACATACATATATAGAAACAAATATGAGTATACCAAAATAGAAATCAATTGTGATACCAATTGAAAACACAATGAGAATCAAGTGTATAACTCATACTTCCTACCACCCATTTCATGCACAAGTTTAAATAGATTTTCAATAATGCATACAAGGCATGGTCGCCCAACCAACCGCCCTAAATGGGTAGGGGTTTTCAAAATAAGTTTGAAAATAGTTTTAGTACAATTGAAAACTTTACCACATGAAGAATAACGCAACTAGTTTTATGAAAAACTTAAAACTAGTACGAAATTCTTCAAGCAAGGAATAAAACATAGAATATCCATGAAACATGAAAATCACATGATCATCAAACACTCAAAGGTCTATAAGCACATATACTCTCATGAAAACAAATCATAAGTAAAAAAGAAGTAAGTGAGTGTATTAGAGTTATGTGAAAACATAATCATGAAAATAGGCAATAAGCTCAATGTGAAATTTCTTTATAAACGAAAACACGAAAATCATTAAAATTTAATTTTCAATAATACAACTTCAAGGCATATGTATGGTTTGTACAAACAAGAGTATACACACACATCCAAACATGAATGAGTCCACAAAATATATGCATGAAGGCAAGTGGCCCAAAGATGTATATGTATAACTATTAGTTTAGACAAAATAGACATATACATGAAGCTAATTACAAACATGAAAACATGTACAAAATAGAGAATACAAGTCAAAATGCATGAATCATCAAAACTAGGCTATATTAGTACATCTAATGTGTACAAATGAGCAATCAAGCACAAACATTTAATAATCTATTTGTGGCTCATTAGTTGTACAAGTATATACTCAAGTTTTAATGAAAACTAACATCTAAATATGTAATCAAATCATGAAGCATAGAAACAAAGCATAATTATGATCATTATATAAATGCACATGTTTTAGAGTTATGATATACATGATAGCTAAACTAAAGTGAGAACACAAAAGTAATAATCCATATGAACATGGGTGTAACTCAAATACTATACATGTATATCACAAATCTAATTATCATGGCATTTATCATAATAATCATGAAACATCAAAACATGCTAAAATCAACAATGGAAGCATGTAAACATAAAAGAGGAGTAAGAGATCGTTACCAAAACCAAGAGGGCACATCTCTATGTCTCCAAACTAAGGTGGTCCTCCCACCAAACTCCCCTTAAAAGTGATGCATCCAAAATAGTCTCCGTTTAGCTCGGAACGCATCCACCTCAAGGCACCGTCACTCTCACGTCAAGTGAGAGCCCACACCTACATCAAATAAAATAGGGGTGGATTTTGGTACCCATACTTTATTGGGTCCATGGGGGTTAGCTCCTTTCCTAACCTAAACAAATTTATTAGCTAAATTTACATCATGTAGTCTATCATAACAAAACTTAGTAAGGTGGCCCTTACGTCCACAATGTGTACAAGTGTACACATGAGCATATATAGTGTTGTGTGCATGAACGTGAGGAGCATGTGTATGCCGTGGATGGTGTGCATGCATAGATGGAACTTGTTTCTTTCGAAACATAGATTCCAAATGTGTGTGATTCAAAGCACATTGGCTCAAAGTGAAGCCCAAACAATCCACACTCTTCTTTAACAAACAAATATCATTTTTAATAATATTAGAAGAAGAGGTGCATGCAATAGATACACTAGGATGTGAAGCTATACTAGCATGGCAAACATGTGTATCTAAATTATTTTTCAAAGAAATATTTTTCTTAGAAACCAAATCCAAATCCTTTGAAATTAAAGCAACTTTCATTTTCAAAGATTCATTTTCTTTTATAACAAAATCAAGTTTTAAAGTTAAAGTCTCATTTTTCTTCAAAACATCATTGCAATCCTTTTGTTTTTTCAAAATTTTGTTTTCATTTAGAGCAAGTTCAAGTTGGGATTTCAATGAGTCCCTTTCATTAGAAATCTCTACCTTCTCTTGCAAAGCCAACTCAAGTTTTGAAAACAAATCTTTATTTTCTTTATTTAATCCAAAGCTTTTCTTTTCAAAACTTTATATTTTTAAGCAATTTTTCACAAACAATTGATAGTTCTTCATTCAAAGCATTGGCATCAATATGATCATCGCCGGAAGAACTAGCACAATCATCTAGTTGAGATTCTGAAAATACCTCACGGGAGTCATTCCCTTGGACCATGTAGCATCGTTGTTCGGATTCTTCTCCACTAGTTTCCTTCTCTATAATGTTTGGCGTTTGAAGCTCGGAGGAGGTCAAAGTGTTCCACACTGCAAAAGCAGAATCACAATGAGAAACCATAAACAAATATTCTTTATTAAGCGTGCTTCTAAGTACCGTTAGGACTTGTGCATTGACCTCTATATGCTTGCTATTTTCAAGATAGGATTTCTTGGTAGCGGTAAGGAAAACATGCAAGCCTAGGGTTTTTAGGTACATACTTATCCTAATTTTCACATGTCAATGTTGGAAACATCAAACATGGGAGGGGTCAAGCAATCCATGAGTTTGTGTAAATAATATAAGTGTGCAAATACAAATGATAGACTAGCAACCAAGATCACACTCCTAGGTGGTTAAACCTAATATCAGGAGCGTAGGCTCTGATACCAATTGAAAGTAAACCTAGAGGGGGGTGAATAGGTATAAGGCTAATCTATGACAAATAATGTGAAATTTATAAACTAAATGCAACACACTTAATGTAACCAAAAAGTGTAGCCGAATTTTCGGTGAAGGGCTCTGGACTAACTCCTCTTGATTCCTCTGAATAAGAGTTGAGGTGCTATATGAAGCTCTCTTGGTTAAATACAAGTGAGGCACACAAACGAACACAACCAAGAATATAAATATGAATGAGCAATATGAATGATGCAAGGAACAATATAAGAGAGAGAGAGAGTTAGAGAAAGTGGATCAAACGCAAACACCGAGATATGTTTCGAGGTTCGAGCACACAGCTCTACGTCCCCGCCTTCACATAGAAGGATTTCCACTAACTCGTCCACACAGGACTTCCCACACAGGGAACCTCCACTGAGAATTTGGGTAAATACAATCGGGAGTACACAACTCCTCTCTCCAACAAATACAACCTTTACACTTAGAGGCAAGGCACAAACCAACACAATCAACCTCACAAATGAGGGATAGGGACAAAGCCAACGCCAACAACAATCACCTCACACTTGAGGGATTTCAACACAACCTCCACTATCAGCTCTCACTAGAGGGATACTAACACAATCCCTTCTCACTAGAGGGATGTCACAAATCAAGGAGGTTTTACAACTTGGTGGTCTCTCTCAACCACAAACCAATTTTCCCACAAAAATAAGATCCTATAGATAGGATAGATAGATAAGCTCAAGTGTGAGAAAACAAAGAGTTTGAAAATCAAAAACTCAAAGAAATACTTGGGAAAACTTTTAGGATATAATAGAAATGAAGATCAAAAACTAATCCCAAAGACTTTTCCTTTTCTTATTTTTCCAACCTTTAAACAAATAAAGATAAAATCTTTTGGCTTAAAAACTCTTTTGAAAACTTGTATATAAACACTAAAAAGAATGAGAATTTTTGCTCTTGGAAATCTTGTTGAAAAACTAACTCAAATGGGGTATTTATAGCCCCATTTCAAATATGCCCGTTGGCAGCTGGAAAGGGCTGAAATGCCCGGCCGGTCGACCGGGCGGTCGACCGGCCAACGGTCATATTTTTGACCATTGAGCCCACTGGTCGACCGGCTCAGTCGACCGAGACTGGATACAGAGAGCAGAGCTCTCTGCCGGTCGACCGACCCGGTCGACCGGGGCCATTTCCAGAGAGTAGAGCTTTCTGGACAGTCGACCGGCCCGGCCGACCGGCCGACCAGCTCAAGCTGGCGTGCACGCTTGTGCACGTCGGTCGACCGGTCCGGTCGACCGACTTCTGCTACGGTCGACCGGTCCGGTCGACCGGCAGACAGCCAGTCAAGGCATTATAGGACTTAAAAACTTGTCTTTTAACTTCAAATAAATCCCATAAAATCACATAAATTCCACAAAAATAAGTTCTTATTAGATCTTTGAAATACAAATATGTGTGACAGAAATTCAACACATATTTCAAACAATTTGAATCATTTTTGTGAGATTGAAATTTTGCCTTAAACCAAAAACCGTATTTTCCGAAACTTGGATTTTCAAAATAGAAATCCGATTTTTTTCAAAACACATGTAAATACAAAAACATGATATTGAAACAAATTTTAAGCATGTTGTATATGGATAGAATTCAATATACATGAAATATAGGGCCTGTTTGTTTTGTTGCAAAACGTCGCAAGTCGTAAGTCGTAAAATGAGAATGGAAAAGTGAACTGTAGCAGAGAAATATATTGTGTTTTACGGTGTTTGGTTGATAAAGTAAAGTGTAAATGGAAAAGTATATTGTGTTTTACGGTGTTTGGCTGATAAAGTGAAAGTGTAAATGATAAAGTATATTGTGTTTTACGGTGTTTGGTTGGTAATGTGAAAGTGTAAGTGGAAAAGTTGACCACAAAATTAACTATAGCAGTGATTTAAATATTATAAATACTATTAAATTAAATCTACTATTGCAAATTAAATTATATTAATAAATTGGAGATAAAAAATTAATAATCTTAATATTTTATTTATAACAATAATATTAATAAAATATTAGTATAAATAGTAAAATATTACTAAAATATTAACTAAATAAATAATATAAAATTTTAAGAAAATCTAAAGAACATTAATAAAATTTTAAGAATACTAATAAAATATAAATATTAAAAAATCTTACAAAAATAATAAATATAGTTATAATATTATAATATTAAAAATACTTGAAAATTATTATAATATAAATTTTATTATAATATTAAAAATCTTACAAAAATAATAAACTATAGTTATAATATTATAATATTAAAAATACTTGAAAATTATTATAATATAAATTTTATTATAATATTATTGTAATATTATAGAAATATAAAATTAACAAAGTAAAATATAATTATAATTTAATAATAATTATCATTATAGTATTATTTTACTGAATTATTATTACAATATTAACATAATAAAATATTAATATAATAATAAAATATATTATGATATTAATAAAGTAATTTTTATATTAAAAATAAATAATTAAATATATAATAATTTTATGTTAAAGTATAATATTGTTATATTAATAAAATATTAACTCTAAATAAATAATAAAAAATGGAATAAGTATTAATAAAATAATAAAATATTAAATAAAATATTAAATTAAAATAGTAAAATATTAAATATTCAAACAATATTAAAAACAATAAAAAATTAAAGATTAAAAATATAAAATAATTAAATAATTAAATAAGAAATTGAACACTATTTAAAATATTAAATATTTAATAATATTAAATTATATATTGATTATCAAGTAACTGTTTTGAACTATAAGTGTACTACAAGTGAGTTACATGACCACAAAATTAACTGTAACAACTGCAAGTGAGAAAATATGAGTGTAAAAGTGATATTTACATGACCACAAATTTAACTGTAGAAACTGCAAATGGGATAAGAAGAGTTGCATTTTGCAACTTATTTTTCAGCGAAACAAACAACGGAAAATAGAAAAGAAGTTTTGCGGCGTTTTGCGGCGAAACAAACACGACCATAGTATATCTATGTTTTTGACTTGAAAACCAAGATCGGTTAAACCGAAAACCAAAATATGAAACTTTAAACTGAAAACATGTGTGTGTTGTGAACTTGAACTTATCAACTATCTAATCTTTACAATGAGATCTAAACAATCTTAAACTAAAACAAAACGATGTCTTCTTGTAGAACGCCGTCTCCAAGCCGACTCGATCCAAACGCGATTCACCGAGCTTGACTCCAACCGAGTGTTAGATGTGAACTTGACGTTCGAGCTCTTAAATCACTATGTGAAAGCTCCAAAACATCTTTGTTGAAGCTAATCACCTACTAGTATCTTGATCAAATATCTGAAACTAAATATCACAAGATTATTAGTAAACTATAACTACATGAGTTAATCATCATCAAAAGTAAAGTGAAGGGCCTCTGGGGCAACAGATAGTTTAGTCTCTGTTGAGACTGAGTTAGGCCTGCAGGTGGCCTCCTTTATCTCGTCAAAGACTTTCTTCCGAGCGGTGGCTAGAGTAGACCTAGCCACTGAGATCTTCTTATGCTTGCGCGCACTGGTAGGGTTTGGGCCTCCCTTAGAGAGAAGTTGATCAAACTTCTCTTGGTCAAACTGGATGACCAAAGTTTCAGCAGTAGACCCAAGGGTCTCATCATCGCATTGTGACACAATCGTCTCGTTGGTGGAGAAGAAAGTTCCCAGCGGAGTCGGCATCTTGTTTTCCATTAATTTGAGAAAGGAAAATCTTTATAAAAGTCGAAGAGAATTACAAGTAAAATAGAAAAAATTATAAGAACTCTCTTCTAGAGTTTATGGAGAAGTGTGTCAATGGAAGTTTGGTTAGCACGCAACTATTTTGTTCCGTTGACGATGCGAGTGATTGAGTCTTCAAGTCTTCTACCTAGGGATTTTTTTCTCGCCTGGTTTCAAAAATTCTTTGAGAAAGGAAGATCGTAAGGGTATTAGCACCCTGAAAGAGAAACAAAATTCTCTCAGAAAAACCCAAAAGCTAAAAAGTGTGATTCCTTATTAAATCTCTCTCTGATCAACTTTTTTCTGAATTTTCCAGCCAAAAGTCTCCAGCCTTCTTCTTGTTTTTTAGAATCAGCCCTGCATTGGGCTATTTATAGGCTCCAAGGGGTGTAACTGCTCTCCTAAAATCAGTACAGTCTATCTTTGCTACGAAGCCAGAGTAGCTTCGTTGTGAAGTTAAACATAGCTTCTGTGAAGCTAGCACATGTTGGCGAAGTTAATTAGCCAGCTGGCTCAGGGTTGTCATATCAATCCTTAATTTCTCTAGTTATTTAAGGGATTTTTCTTGATCCTCTCCAACTGATTGAGGAGTGATTGGATCACGGCAAACAACTGCCTAAAATATACAATGATCACATTAATCTCGTGTTGAGATTTGAATAGTCAAAAATGACCATATGAGCTCGTAGCGGAGCTATCTCACAACGGAGCTAAAAAGAGAGCTTCTTACAAAGTTAAACCTACAACGGAGTTGCTGAGTCTGCTGCGAAGATGGCATTGAGCTCTTAACAAAGCTATGCAAAGCTTCAGACGAAGCTAAGCAATGAGCCCAGAGTTATTGATAGCTTGCTGCGAAGTTAATACTGAGATTGCAGCGAAGCTAAAAGTTAGCCTCTTTAGGTTGCTTCAGAAGGCAAAATGTTTGGTTCACTGTCTGCTTCACTGGATCAGTGAAATCCAAGTCATTGATTTGTCCATCGGGGATGAACAGGTTCTCAGCCTGCGTGTGACTTGTCTTTTTAGAAGTGTCAAAAAGTTAGACATTGTTGGGACCGGTTGCAGAACTGCCGTAGAGTTTATCTTTTTGGAGTGTCAATAGTTCAGAAGTACCATACTTAAGTGCAACTGGAGCTCTTATGTATCTTGCTAACTGTACCCGACCAGATATAGCATTTGCTACTAATTTATTAGTAAGATTTAGCTCATCTCCTTCACGGAGACATTGGAATGAAATTAAGCATGTATCTTCGAGGAATAACTACTTTTGGTTTGTTTTATTCCAGAGGATCAAAAGAAAAATGATTGGTTATGCAGATGCAGGTTACTTGTTAGATCCACAGAAAGTCAGGTCTCAAACAGGATATGTGTTCACATGTGGAGGTATGGCGATCTCTTGGAGTTCACAACACCAAACACTTATTACCACTTCTTCTAATTATGCTGAAGTCATATCACTCTATGAAGCAAGTGGAGAAAGTGTATGGCAAAGGTCTGTAACTCAACACATCCAAGCAATGGATTATCAGTCGATAAAGATCCAACAATACTGTTTGAAAATAATGTTGCATGTGTCACTTAAATGAAGGAATGATACATCAAAAGTAACCGAACCAAGCATATACCTTCGAAGTTCTTCTCATTCAGCCAAGAGCTTGAAAAGGATAAGGAAATTAATATTCAATATATCCGATTAAGTAATAATTGACAGATCTCTTCACAAATGCACTTCCCACTACAACTCTTAGAAAGATTATTTGTGATATTAGGGTGCATCATCTACGAGATTTATGAAGAAGAACTACTCATGCCAATTTGAGGGGGAGCTTAGGTGGTTGTACTCTTTTTTTCTCACTATAGTTTTGTCCCACAAGGTTTTTCTGGTAAGATTTTTGACGAGGCAGCATGGAACACGTATACAAAGATGGTGTACTTTTTTTCCTTCGCTATGATTTTATCCCACTGGGTTTTTCTAACAAGATTTTTAATGAGACATCATGAATGGTAGACAGCCAAGAGAGAGTATTATGAAGGTGTTATAAATGAATGTCTGCCCACCAACCAAGCATAGTAACTTTTAGTATGTGATGATGCAAGTGATGATGCCAGCAAGCAAATAATTACTGCATAGTACTCTAAAGTTTTTTATAAATAGGTAATTGCTGATTCATTTTAATATACACTTCAGAAATCAATAAGAATTCCTCCTTCTACTATCTCTCTAGAATTCTCTCTCTCAGTGTTATAGTTTCTCGGGTTTTACAATAAATAGCTTATAAAATGTACCCAATTTCTATGGAGAGACACATTGCTCTCACTAAGTGGTCCATCCTCAATTTTTGGATCTGATTGTGACAATAATGACTTTTGGCTGACTATATGAGGACAATCTACAGCCATGTCCCTCCTGTCAGATTGATCATAACTTTCAGAGACAACAACAAACATCTTAATATGTTTTTCATGCCTAGAGGATTTAGAGAATTTAATGAAGGAGAGCATGTTATTATTCGCATTTGTCTTGAATGTTCTCCTAAACATGTCGTTAAAAAGTTACATGTCTGAACGGGCCTTACCCTGTTCTTCGTAAGTATCCAATACTTATTTAATTGATTTGCCATCAAAAATGTTTATCAGTCCATTGAAATATTTCTTTACCGAGGCACATTCGAGTCTCCAGTTTTGTCTTATTCTGTTTCTGCACGCACGTCTTTCACTTTGGTTTCTCATGCTCTTTCCACTGCTTTCGAACCGCCAGATGAGACTCTTGATATTTTGGATAATGGGTTTATTACTTCACATTCTGGTGGTTATCATCGCTTCCTTTTTTCGATGGAAGGATTATCTCTCTATTGATGATGTTTGCATCACTAAAGAAAATTTCGTCGCCTTGATCCTGGTCTTTTGGAGGGTTATTTTTGCTTACCTCGCCGGATATGAGTTCTTTTCAACCGGGGGGAAATGATGGAGATCTCAATTAGGAATTAATTATTATGTTATTCATTTATTATTTTATTAGGTGTTATTAAATTTTGAGAAACTAGAATTTCTTGATTATCAAGTTTTCTAGTTGTGTTAAATGCCTACATATAAATAAACATCTTTGTTTTCATTGTGGATGAGACTTGTTTTATGAAAATTCACATTATCAGACTTTCTCTCTTTAATTACTCTCTTTTCTCTCTCTAATTCTCTTTTTTTCTCTTCTCTCTCTCTAGTTCTATATCACAAAGTTAATAAACATGGGTATAAGTAAAAGTGTATGAATTTTGTGCTCAACAATTAATATTTTCATTAATTTCAAAATAATTCAAAATATTAGCATGTTATTTATACTATTTCAAAAGAATATAAATAAGTTAATGTTGCCTCTATCTAAAAAAAAGTTCACAAATTAGCCAAAAAAATTATAGATACTAATAATAGAATATTAATATTTTGAAAAAAATATACGAAAATCATAATTTTATTAATTATCTTTCTATATCTTTGTGTTTTTTCTTTTTTGATAACCACATGATAAATATTAACTTGTAATATTTTTAAAATTTTTATATTCATTTTAAATAAGCCATGGATCATGCTTAAATTTAGATAGACAATAACATTCACCTTGTTACTGTTTTATAGATGTCTTATAGTTTTAAATAAAATCACAATCTTTTATAAAATAAATTACATAATTGTTTATATTAAATAATTATAATTATTTGACAATATTAACTAATAAGAATAAAAGCATAGTCATATTTCATTATTTTTTAACGTGTATCGCAGCGTACTCCATATACCAGTTTAAGTAAAAAACAAAGATCGTAAGAGATCTTGAACATTAGATGAGTACTAAACTTTTTTAAACATTAAATCGACATAACACCAACTGACACGCTAAAATCCTAATCCTATGCTAAGGAGGTTTCTGGTCGAATTTGGTAACATGGGAACCTTCACATAATTAATTAACAGTGATACCTAGTGGCGGATACAAGATGTTTTTTCAGTGTGGGCGTAAATATAATATGAATGTGAGCGTAAATATAATATGACAATATAGGGGAAAAAAGAAAAAATAATGTTGCACTTACCAAAACTTGAACTTGTGTCCTCCAATAACTTAAATTTATAAGTTACCATTTGAGTTAGACCTTAAAATTATTTTTATGCTAGTAAAAATAATCTAAAATGAGGATATTATATACAAAAAAGCTGCAAACTTTATATACTATTCCATTATTTTATAAAATTCAGTATAAGCATTCGTCTATACTGGACTGTATGTGGGTCCGCCCTCTTACCTAATGACACCAACCGCAACTTAGTGTTCTTTATATTTCTCTTTTTCTAGAAAATAAGAGGCATTTTTCCATAAACATTTCTTAAAACACTATAAAAAATTTCTTCTTAAAACACTATCAAAAATTTAGTTGAGTCTTTTGCTTCCGGTGATTTAGCAAAGAATTCAATATGATGGATATCGTGTTAGTATTTGGAGTGCCTCATATTCATTGGAGAAGAATTCAGTTTTTTTGGCAGTTTCTTAATACGGATCTGTCTCCTATTTTGGTTTGGATATGAGTTTCCTATTTCTCTAAGGAGGTGCTGATTTGAGTTCATATTGGATTAGGATCATCCTAGGTATCTATATAAATCCCTCAGGGGTTTTGAAGGTGTGTCAATAATTTAAGAGAAATTCTAGAATTTCACTATTGAGAGTTGTGAGAGAGATCTCATTGTAACTCTTATATTTTCTTCAATAAATATTTCTCCCCTTCTCCCCGTGGACGTAGGCACATTGCCGAATCATGTTAAATCTTGTGTTTCTTGGTTGTGTGGTGATTGCTTGCTAGTGTTAGAGCTTCTACGCTTTCGCTTCCTCTGCCGAGTCTTCGATTAGTATTCCTCTGCTATTTGATCGGTGATAGATCATCAACAATTGGTATCAGAGCGATGGCTAGCGTAACGACCACGACAACCAAGTTCGAGGTGGAGAAATTCAACGGGAAGTCCAACTTCCTATTATGAAAGATGCGAGTAACATCGTTGCTCGTGAAGGAGGGCACACACAATGCCCTACTTTGTATTGAGAAGAAGCCATCAAAGATGGAGGATGATCAGGAAACGGCATCGACTTCCGCGCAAAGGTGACAATCATATTGTGCCTATCAGATGAGGTCTTCTACAACCTGATGAACGAGGAGACAGCTGCTGGTCTTTGGTATTGGCTGAAGAGTCTTTACATGATGAAGAGTTTGTCGAACAAGCTATTTATGAAGAAGCAGTTATACAGCCTTCGGATGAAGGAAGGTTTGCCTATTCTACAACATCTCAATGCTTTTAATAGAATTTTAAGCGACTTGTTAGCTCTAGAGGTTAAGTTAGAAGAAGAAGACAAAGCTCTTCTGTTACTCTCTTCTCTTTCATCAAGTTATGACCACTTGACGACCACCATCATGTATGGTACTGAGACCTTAGAGTTAGAAGATGTCAGGCAGATGCTCTAAAATAACGAGCTGATGAAGAAGATAGATTCTACAGAGGAGGCCTCAGGATTGTTTGTCAAAGGTCAGATGGGAATATCAAAGAGTATGGGACCCAAAATGGATTCAAAGGCTTCTAGCAGTTTCTCTTGCTACTTTTGCAAGAAACCAGGGCACATCAAGGAAAATTATATGAAATACAAGGAGATGCAGAAGAGGAAAAGCGACAAAGATTCTGATGGGGCTAATACCAGTGGAAAGTCAGATCAAGGTGGGATTATCGAAGAAGCAGATGAGGATTCATGTGATGTCTTCACAGCTGAGTCAGGAAAAGGTAAATACTTAGATGCTTGATTACTTGACTCGGATGCACATATCACATGTGCCCAAAAAAGAGTGGTTCAGTACTTACAATCCTTATGATGGAAGCTCTATCCTGATGAAAACAACATCGTGTGTAAGACTGTTGGTGTCGAAAACATTCGTACGAGGATGTTTGATGAACAGGTTCGAACCCTCAAGAACGTTCGATACGTTCTGAATTTAAAAAAGAATCTTCTCTCGTTGGGAGCTTTGGAAGCTCGTCGGTGCAAGTTTTCTGGTGCAGATAGAGCAATCAAAGTTAGTAAAAGCTCCATGATGATTCTCAAAGGAGAACGAACAGCAAACTTGTACAAGTTGATAAGAAGCATTATTATTGGTGATGCTTCAGCAGCAACAGAGAAGGAGGATACTACAAGACTTTGGCACATGCGTCTTGGACACATGAGCGAGCAAGGTCTTCAAGTCCTACACAAAAGGAGTGCTCCACCAGGTATCAAATATTGCAAACTTAATCTTTGTAAATTTGCATTATGAGTAGGCAACATAGAGCAGTTTTCTCTACATCTCATCACAAAACAAAGGGCTTGCTAGATCTTATACACACGGATGTGTGGGGGCCTTCGTCAGTAGCATCCATTGGAGGTGCTAAGTACTATGTTACTTTTATAGATAATTTTTCAAGAAAAGTTTGGGTATACATCTTGAAGCAGAAATCAGAAGTATTTCAGAAATTCAAGGAGTGAAAAACTCTGGTGGAAAATCAGACGGTGTGGAAGGTGAAAGTCTTGAAGTCCGATAATGGAGGCGAGTACACCTCCAAAGAATTCAAAGACTACTTAGCAAGTAAGGGCATCAAACACCAGCTAAGTATTTCAATGTGACTATAACAAAACGAGTAGCAAAGCACATGAATCAGACACTTACAGAACGTGTCCGCAGTATCGAATTACATGCTGATATGTTAGAAGGATTTTGGGCAGAGGTAGTGAATCATGCGAGTTATTTGGTAAACATGTCACCATTAACAACTATTGATCTTCAGATCCCAGAGAAGATATGGCGAGGAGTATATGTAAACTATTCAACCTTATGAATTTTCGGTTGCCCGGCATATAGTTTGGTTGATAGTCAGAAAAGAAACAAACTGGAGTCCAAGTCTAAGAAGTGTATCTTCATCGGGTTCACCAAAGGAGTCAAGGGTTTCAGATTTGGGATCCCGAGAAAAGGAGCGCCTTTACCAGCAGAGATGTGGTCTTTGACGAAAATTCAATGTTGCGAGAAAAGTCAGAGACGGAGGATAAAGCGCAAGGCGGGGCTTCAGACAATTCGACAGCAGACACTCAAAAGGGAGTCGAGTTCTCAGAAGGCCCTGAAAGCCTGAAGTGTCAGAAGAGGACTCCTCAGATTCAGATGGAGACAAACAGGAGGCTACTCAAGAGAAACCTAGATCGTTGAGGCGGTCAGTCAGAGTTACGGTGCCACCAATAAGGTATGGTTAGGACGAAGATCATGTCTCTTTCGTATTAGTAACAGAAACAGGGGAACCTAAAAGTTGCAGGAAAGCGATCGAGGCAGATAACCACGGCAGTGGATTACAGCCATGGAGCAAGAGATGGAGTCTTTCGATAGAAATCAAATATGGACATTAGTCGATCTTCCAAAGTACTCCAAGACAATAGGTTACAGCAAGAAGCGCAATAAGTAATACAAGACAAGGTTAGTTGCCAAAAGATATGCTCAGAAGGAGAGTATTAACTACAATGAGATTTTCTCTCCTGTAGTCAAGCATACATCTATTCAGATGTTATTTGTGATAGTTGTTCAGTTTGATCTAGAGTTGTAGCGGATGGACGTCAAAACAGCGTTTCTACACAGTGAGCTGGAGGAGAAGATATACATGAAACACCGTGAAGGTTATATTCAGGAAGATAAATAAAACAAGGTGTGTCTTCTAAAGAAGTTTCTCTATGGACTTAAACAGTCTCCCAGGCAGTGGTACAAACAGTTCGACTCTTTCATGATCAAGGCCAAATACAACTAATGTGAGTATGAAGTTGTGTCTATTTTAAGCAGAGTGATGATCCGACATATTTGTTGTTATATGTGGATGATGAAAGAACACCTAGAGGGGGGTGAATAGGTGTACGGCTAATCTAATGAACAATAATGCGGAATTAAAAACTTAATGCAACACACTTAGTGTAACCAACGAGTGTAGCCGAATTCCTGGTGAAGGGCTCTGGACTAACTCCTCTGAATTCCTCTAAATAAGAGTTAAGGTGCTATGTAAAGCTCTCTTGGTTAAACACAAGTATGGGCACACACAATCAACACAAGCATGTATATGATATGACAATATGAATCAATGCACAAATGTAAGAGAGAGTTAGAGAAAGTGGATCAAACGCAAACACCAAGATATGTTTCGAGGTTCGAGCACACAGCTCTACGTCCTCGCCTTCACACAGAAGGATTTCCACTAACTCATCCACACAGGACTTCCCATACAGGGAACCTCCACTGAGGATTTGGGGCAAATACAATTGGGAGTACACAACTCCTCTCTCCAACAAATACAACCTCTACACTTAGAGGCAAGGCACAACTCAAATCACCTCTACACTTAGAGGGATAGGCACTTAGCCAAACAACAAATCAATCACCTCACACTTGAGGGATTCCAACACAATCTTCACCTCTCACTAGAGGGAGCCAAATACACTTCCACAATCACCACACACTTGAGGGATAACAACTCAATCACCTCTCACTAGAGGGATATCACAAAGATGGAAGGTTTACAACTTGGTGATCACAAAGACCACAAACAACAACTTTTCCCACAAAATAATGATCCTATAGATAGGATAGAATGATAAGCTCAAGTATGAGAAATCAAAGTGTTTGAAAATCAAAACACAAAGAAAAATACTTGGGAAATCAATTAGAATTTGATAGAAATGAAGAACAAAACAAAGATCCCAAATCTCTATTTTTCTTTGATTTTTCCAACCCTTGAAAAACAAATAAAGATCAAATCTTTAAGCTTAAAAACTCTTTTGAAAACTTGTATTAAAACACTTGTAAATGGGAGAAATTTTCCTCTTGAAATTGTTTTTGAAAAACTAACTCAAATGGGGTATCTATAACCCATTTGAAAATCTGCCCGTTGGCAGCTGAAAAGGGCCAGTTTGCCCTTCCGGACGACCGGCCGGTCAACCGGCCAACGGTCAAAAATTTGACCGTTGAGCCCTCCGGTCGACCGCCCCGGTCGACCGCTATGGAAACAGAGTAGACTCTCTGCCCGGTCGACCGCCCCGGTCGACCGAAGGCTTTTCCAGAGAGCAGAGCTCTCTAACGGTCGATCGGGTCGGTCGACCGGGTCGGTCGACCAGCCTCCCCAGCTAGGCTGCGTGCACGCTTGTGCACGTCGGTAGACCGGCCCAATCGACCGGCCCGGTCGACCGACCACTGCTACGGTCCACCGGTCCGGTCGACCGGCAGTTAGCCAGCCTGGCAACTATGGGACTTAAAAACTTGGGTTTTTATCGTTAATTAAATCCCATAAAATCACATAAATTCCACAAAAATCAGTTCATGTTATATCTTTGAAATACAAACATGTTTGAGTAAAAATCAAATCATGTTACAAACATTTAGAACCATTTTTGTGACTTAAAAAGTTGCCTTAAACCAAATTCTGTATTTTTCAAAAATAGAATTTGGAAATGGAAATCCGATTTTTCCAAACACATGTAAATACAAAAACATGATATTTAAACAACTTTGAAGCATATAGTATATGGATAGAATCCAATATACATGAAAGGTATTATATCTATGTTTTTGACATTAAATCCAAAAATAAGTTTTGTCTAAATATAAAACTCTAAACACATGAATAGTGTATCAAAATAAGTTTTTCTAAGTATGTGAAACGTGGATGTATATAGATCAAATCTAACATACATTAAACCATGTAAACTTGTTTTGATTCTATCTATTCATGAAAATCAAGATCGGTTAAACTGAAAATCAAAACTAATAAATATTAAACTTAAAACAAGTGTGTGTGTTGTGAACTTGAGCATATCACACTATCTAATCTTCACAATGGATCTAAACAAACTATACTAAAACAAACCGAAGCCTTCTTGTAGAACGTCGTCTCCAAGTTGACTCGATCCAAACGCGATTCACCGAGCTTGACTCCAACCGAGTGTTAGATATGAACTTTGACACTCGAGCTCTTGAACCACCATGTGAAAGCTCCAAAACACCTTTGTTGAAACTAATCACCTACTAATATCTTGATTAAATATCTGAAACTAAATATCACAAGATTATTAGTAAACTATAACTACATGAGTTAATCATCATCAAAACTAGAGTGGAAGGACTCTGGGCCAACAATCTCCCCCTTTTTGATGATGACAAAACTCATGGAGTTATATATGCATGGATTAAAGTTAAGCTTCACAGAAGCTCCCCCTTAACTCATGCATAGCAATAAACAATAAGATATGCTATGAATGTTAAAATGAATATGCATAACCATGCATAAAACAATGAAATAAACATGCTCTTGATACCAAATTTTAAAATAAACATGTTCTAAAAGAATTGCTCTTGATACTAATAAAATTTCAATAAAAGCTCTTGATACTAACAAAACAAAACAACAAAATATGTTCTTGATATCAATAATATTTACCAATAATATCTATGCTCTTGATACCATATCTTTTGATACCATTAACAAACCAATATCAACAAAATATAAAACAAATGTTTTTAATAAAAACTTTAAACATGCATATGTACTAAAATACTTCTCCCCCTTTTTGTCAATCATCAACAAAGGGGTAAAGAAAAAAAAACGTTCTCCCCCTTTCTGTCAGAAACAAAAAATCAACAAAGGGGTACAAATAAAAGATACCAATTGAAAGATATATCAATTTAGCATGAAGGTATACAAAGAAACATCATGATATCAATTTAAGATACCAATAGAAAATAAACAAAACATATAGGTAATCTTGATACCAAATAAAGAATAATATCAATTTAATATTTTTGATACCAATATTGAAAATGAAACAAATGCCAATTGAAAATACCAATTGAAAGTATTTTTCATTAGGAGCGTATGATATCAAAAAAAATCAATATCATTTTTCAAACATTATTCAACATAAAGTGTGGGAGTAAGATACCAAATGTAAACAAAACCAATTGAAAGGTTAAATATGAATTTTCTCCCCCTTTATGAAATACCAAACAAATGATGCATAAGCTTGTATAAGATATCAATTTAAATAATTGTCATTAAGGACTAAATCAAGCTTATCATAACCAAATTTGTGCTCAAAGATATAAAGATATAGTAAGCACAATCAAAACATAAATACATATATATGTATGAAAAATTGAATATCAATCGAAATTGATACTATTTAAAGTTTAAGCATACATATATAAAATCATATATGAGTATATAAAAATAGTGATACCAATTGAAAAGATACAATGATATCAATTGAAACTATAATGGGAATCAAGTGTATAACTCATACTTCCTACCACCCATTTCATGCACATGTTTTAAATAGATTTCAATAATGAGCATGCAAGGTATGGTCGCCCAACCACCGCCCTTTGATGGGTAGGGGTTTTCAAAAATAAGTTTGAATATATTATAACACATTTGAAAACTCTACCATATGAAGAACACCGTAATTAGTTATATGAAAATTTTGAAACTAGCACGAAATTCTTCAAGTAAGGAATAAAACAAAATATATTTCATGAAAAACATGTAAGTCACATGATCATCAACACTCAAAATCTATAAGGCACAAATCATACTCATGAAAACAAAATCATGAGAAAACTTTAAGTAAGGTGAGTGTATAAGAGTTATGTGAAACACATCATCATGAAAATAGGCAATCAAGTTCAATATGAAATTCCTTAAAATATAAAAATCAAGAAATCTAATTTTCATTAAAATAATTTAATCTTCAAGGCATATGTATGTCTTGTACAAACTTAAGTATACATACATATCCAAACATGAACGAGTTCACAAAAGTATATGCATGAAGGCAAGTGGCTCAAGGATGTATATGTATAACTAATAGTTTAGGCAAAATAGACATATACATGAAGTTTAACATAAACATGAAAAACATGTCCAAAAATAGAGAATACAAGTCAAAATGCATGAATCATCAAAACTAGGCTATACTAGTATATCTAATGGGTACAAATGAGCATTCAAGTACAACATATATAATCTATTTGTGGCTCACTAGTTGTACAATATATCCAAGTTTTAATAAAAACTAACATCTAAACATGTAATCAAAACATGAAGCATAGAAATCAAAACAAAACTTATATGATCATTATGTAAATGCACATGCATTAAATCTATGATATACATAATAGCTAAACTATAGAGAGAACACAAAATATGGGTCCATATAAACATAGGTATCTCATATACTATATATGTATGTCAATGGTCTAATAAGCATGGCATATGACACAATGAGCATTAAAACAAGACATGCTACAAATGAATGATCTAAAAGTATGTAAACATAAATGGGAGTAAGAGATCGTTACCAAAACCATGAGGGTAACTCTCTAGGCTCCAAACCAAGGTGGTCCTCCCACCAAACTCCCCTTGAAAGTGATGCATCCAAAATTGTCTCCGTTAAGCTCGGAACGCATCCACCTCAAGGCACCATCACTCTCACGTCATGTGAGAGCCCACACCTACATCAAATAAAATAGGAGTGCTCTTTGATACCCATACTTTTTTGGGTCCATGGGGGTTAGCTCCTTTCCTAACCCAAACAAATTTATTTGCTAAATTGTAATCATATATCCTATCATAACAAAATTTAGCAAGGTGGCCCTTACATCCACAATGTGTATATGTGTACACATGAGCATACATTGTGTGATGGGTGTGAACGTGAGGAGCATGTGTATGTCGTGGTTTGTGTGCATGCATAGAAGGAACAAGTTATTTTTGAAACATAGATTCCAAGCGTGTATGGTTCATGGCACAATGGCTCAAAGTAGAGCCCAAATAATCCACACTCTTCTTAAGCATACAAATATCATTTTCAATCATGGAAGAAGAGGTGCATGCAATAGGTATGCTAGATGATGAAGCTACACTAGCATGGCAAATATGTGAATCCATATTATTTTTCAAAGAAACATTTTCTTTAGAAATCAAATCCAAATCCTTTGAAATAGAAGCATTTTGTTTTTCAAAGATTCATTCTCTTTTAAGACAAAATCAAGTTTTGAAGTTAAAATCTCATTTTTCTTCAAAACATTTTCACAATCATTTTTATTTTTCAAAATCTTGTTTTCATTTAGAGCAAGATCAAGTTGGGATTTAAGTGAGTCACATTCACTTGAATCTCATCCTTTTCTTGCAAAGCAATCTCAAGTCTAGAAGATAAATTTTTATTTTCTTCTTTTAATCCAAAGCTATCCTTTTTCAAAAGTTTATATTTTGAAATCAAATTTTCACAATTTTTAGCTAGTTCATTATTTAAGGCATGTGCATCCATACACTCATTACAATAAGAACTAGTACTATCATCTAGTTGAGTATCCGAATGTACCTCAGGGAGTCATTCCCTTGGACCATGAAGCAACGTAGGTCGGACTCGTCTCGACTAGATTTTCTCTTCTTATTGATAAGCGTTTGTAGCTCGGGAGATGTCAAAATGTTCCACACTGCAAAAGTGGAATCATAATGAGAAAACACATATAAATATTCTTTACTAAGAGATGCTCTAAGTGCCTTAGGGCTAGTGCATTGGCCTCTATATGCTTGCTATCACTAAGGTAGGATTCCTTGGTAATGCCAAGGTAAACTTTATAACCTATGGCTTTAAATGAAAACTCATTAGAACCTTCCATATATCAATTTTATAGATATCAAACATGGGAGGGACATCCATGAGTGCAAACTATATGTGTGCAAATGCAAATGATAGATTAGCAAAACCAAGATTACACTCCTAGGTGGTTAAACCTAATATCAGGAGCGTAGGCTCTGATACCAATTGAAATAATACCTAGAGGGGGGTGAATAGGTGTACGGCTAATCTAATGAACAATAATGCAGAATTAAAAACTTAATGCAACACACTTAGTGTAACCAACGAGTGTAGCTCAATTCCCGGTGAAGGCTCTGGACTAACTCCTCTGAATTCCTCTAAATAAGAGTTGAGGTGCTATGTAAAGCTCTCTTGGTTAAACACAAGTATGGCACACACAATCAACATAAGCATGTATATGATATGACAATATGAATCAATGCACAAATGTAAGAGAGAGAGTTAGAGAAAGTGAATCAAACGCAAACACCAAGATATGTTTCGAGGTTCGAGCACACAGCTCTACGTCCCCGCCTTCACACAGAAGGATTTCTACTAACTCGTCCACATAGGACTTCCTACACAGGGAACCTCCACTGAGGATTTGGGGCAAATACAATTGGGAGTACACAACTCCTCTCTCCAACAAATACAACCTCTACACTTAGAGGTAAGACACAACTCAAATCACCTCTACACTTAGAGGGATAGGCACTTAGCCAAACAAGAAATCAATCACCTCACACTTGAGGGATTCCAACACAATCTCCACCTCTCACTAGAGGGAGCCAAATATACTTCCACAATCACCTCACACTTGAGGGATAATAACTCAATCACCTCTCACTAGAGGGATATCACAAAGATGGAAGGTTTATAACTTGGTGATCACAAAGACACAAATAACTTCTTTCCCACAAAACAATGATCCTATAGATAGGATAGAATGATAAGATCAAGTGTGAGAAATCAAGGTGTTTGAAATCAAAACACAAAGAAAATACTTGAGAAATCAATTAGAATTTGATATAAATGAAGAACAAAGCAAAGATCCCAAATCTCTATTTTTCTTTGATTTTTCCAACCCTTGAAAAAACAAATAAAGATCAAATCTTTAAGCTTAAAAACTCTTTTGAAAACTTGTATTAAAACACTTGTAAATGGAAGAAATTTTGCTCTTGAAATTGTTTTTGAAAAACTAACTCAAATGGGGTATTTATAACCCATTTGAAAATCTGCCCGTTGGCAGCTAAAAAGGGCCAGTTTGCCCTTCCGGTCGACAGGTCAACGATCAAAAATTTGACCGTTGAGCCCTCCGGTCGCCCGCCCGGTCGACCGTGCCAGATCCAGAGAGCAACTGCTCTCTGGCTGGTTGACCACCCGTCGACCGAGCTGGAAACAGAGAGCAGACTCTCTGACCGGTCGACCGCCCCGGTCGACCGAAGGCTTTTCCAGAGAGCAGAGCTCTCTGGCGGTCGACCGGGTCGGTCGATCGGCCTCCCCAGCTAGGCTGCGTGCACGCTTGTGCACGTCGGTTGACCGGCCGGTCGACCGACCACTGCTACAGTCGACCGGTCCGGTCGACCGGCAGTCAGCCAGCCTGGCAACTATGAGACTTAAAAACTTGGGTTTTTATCCTTAATACAAACATGTTTGAGTAAAAATCAAATCATGTTACAAACATTTAGAACCATTTTGGTGACTTGGAAAATTTGCCTTAAACCAAATTCTGTATTTTCCAAAAATAGAATTTTGGAATGGAAATCGATTTTTTCAAACACATGTAAATACAAAAACATGATATTTAAACAACTTTGAAGCATATAGTATATGGATAGATTCTAATATACATGAAAGGTATTATATCTATGTTTTTGACATTAAATCCAAAAATAAGTTTTGTCTAAATACAAAACTCCAAACACATGAATAGTGTATCAAAATAAGCTTTTCTAAGTATGTGAAACGTGGATGTATATAGATCAAATCTAATATACATTAAACCATGTAAACTTGTTTTGATTCTATCTATTCATGAAAACTAAGATCGGTTAAACCGAAAACCAAAACCAATAAACATGAAACTTAAAACAAATGTGTGTGTTGTGAACTTGAGCATATCACACTATCTAATTTTCACAATGGATCTAAACAAACTATACTAAAACAAACCGAAGCCTTCTTGTAGAACGCCGTCTCCAAGTTGACTCGATCCAAACGCGATTCACCGAGCTTGACTCCAACCGAGTGCTAGATATGAACTTTGACGCTCGAGCTCTTGAATCACCATGTGAAAGCTCCAAAACACCTTTGTTGAAGCTAATCACCTACTAATATCTTGATTAAATATCTGAAACTAAATATCACAAGATTATTAGTAAACTATAACTACATGAGTTAATCATCATCAAAACTAGAGTGGAAGGCCTCTGGGCCAACAGATGATATGCTGATTGTTACGAGAAACAAGACACATGTTCAGAAGCTTAAAGCTAAGCTCAAGAAGAAATTTAACATGAAAGATTTAGGAGAAGCCAAGAAGATCTTAGGTATGGAGATCTCTCGAGACAGAGGCTCAGACAGACTTTGGCTATCCCAGAAGAACTATGTTCTCAAGGTGTTGGAGAGATTCAACATGGCAGAAGAAAGACCAGTCACCACTCCTTTGGCAAGTCACTTCAAATTATATTCTAAGAAGTATCCACAATCACCGGTAGAGGAGGAAAAGATGTCTCGAGTACCATATGCTAGTGTGGTGGGATCACTCATGTATGCTATGGTCTGCACTAGGCCTGACTTAGAATATGCAGTTGTATAGTAAGTTGGTTCATGTCAATTCCAGGAAAGCTACATTGAGAAGCAGTGAAGTGGGTACTTGATATCTTGGTGTTTCAAAGATTAAAAACGGAGAAGCCTAGGTTACTACAAGGCTATGTTGATGCATATTATGCAGGAGATATTGATCAGCGAAGATCTACGATGGGCTATGTGTTCACAGTAACTGAGTGCGTCATTAGTTGGAAGATAGAGTTGCAAGATACAATTGCTCTTTCAATGACAGAAGCGGAGTACATGGCCACAGTTGAGGCGTCGAAGAAAATTTTGTGTTGAGAGGATTGGTTGAGACGTTTAGTATCATACAGGATTCAGTTCGGGTTCATTCCGACAACCAGAGTGCGATTCATCTCGCTAAGGATCACAGGTATCACAAGCAGATGAAACACATTGATGTGAGGTATCACAATATATGTCAGTGGGTCGTGGATGATAAGGTGATGATTTGATAAAGATCAGCATGAAGAAAAATTCAACAGATATGATGACGAAGACCATCCCGGTAGAGAAGTTCAGAGCATCTCTGAACTTCATCAAGGTTCTCCAAAGGTAAAGTGGCGAATGAGCTCTTGGGAGGGAGCCATGTGAAGTCACAAAAGATGGGAGAAAGGAAGATGAATGAAGCAGATGCCAATTTCTACGAAGGGACTCAATGAACATGAGTCGGAGATTGTTAGTATTTGGAGTGCCTCATATTCATTGGAGAAAAATTCAGATTTTTTGGCAGTTTCCTAATACGGATCTGTCTCATGTTTTGGTTTGAATACATGTTTCCTATTTCTCTAAGGAGGTGCTGATTTGAGTTCGTGTTGACTAGGATCATTCCAGGTGCCTATATAAACCCCTCAGGGTGGCCTTTTAAAGGTGTGTCAAGAATTCAAGAAAAATTCTAGAATTCCACTATTGAGAGTTATGAGAGAGATCTAATTATAACTCTTATATTTTCTTCAATAAATATTTCTCCCCTCCTCCCCGTGGACGTATGCACATTTTCGAACCACATTAAATCTTATGTTTCTTGGTTGTGTGGTGATTGCTTACTGGTGGTAGATGTTTTACACTTCCGCTTCCGCTGCCGAGTCTTTCACTTGGTGTTCCTCTATTTATTTGATCGATGATAGATCATCAACAAATCGCATCAACAATCTTAATGAAATTAAAGTCATCACCTATTTCTTGCAAAAATTAAAAAGAAAAGATCCGCAGCCAAATTTACATTAAGATTTTAACTACAGTTTCAAGCACCCAAACATATGCATGTGATCAAATTCATTTTTTTTGCATAAGCTAGCCAAAAGTATAAATTTCTGCATGAGACAGTAGTTTATTAATTATTGGCCATCCTCATCAGTGTGCATCCATATATAATTTTTTATACCCAAAAAGAACAAATTTGTGGAAAACTATCAAAAAAAATATAAACGTGAAAATTGTTCATACGTATTAAAATGCAAAAAGTAATGTTTGGCGTCGCCCGGACTTGAACCGGAGACCTTCAGTGTGTTAGACTGACGTGATAACCAACTACACCACGACACCAGATGTTAAGGTTATCCCGAATAATTTTATAAGTAATACTAAATTAATTTACCACATAAAGACTATTCTTATTACATTCAATGGCCCTTTCCCTCTTGTATCTTTTGCTCTCTCCGCGTCTTCTCAAAACCCCAGCCATCTTACTTCTCCTCTCATCAAAAACCCTAGCCATATCGAGCGCTCTGGAACTGTTGCTAACTCGATGCCAAAGGTAAAAAATAAAAGAAACCCTCCCCCAAAAGAAATAAGGGTTAGGGTTTCCTCAGTCACTCATACACCGATCTCGATCTCAAAGGGAATGCTGTCGGCTTTTTTCTCTCGCTATGTCTGGATGCTCGGGTTTTCTTACATCGTGTCGTTATCGGATCTAGGCGGCCGATTATGGTGTCTACAGGGATCAGATCGCGGCTTTTTCGGCTCCGATGCCGAGGGTTTCTTCTATTGAGACGGGGACGAAGCTTTACATCTCAAATTTGGACTATGGTGTATTGGTGTGTCGAACGATGATAACTCTCAACACGACGATAAATGCTAAATATTTGTCCACAGTTATGTGTTGTGTTATGGTGCAGATGATGAAGATATATTTGATAATATAGAAACATCATATGTCAGAGACAAAAGATTTTTTTTTTTTTTTTGACATGATGATTGAGAATAGTAAACTTTAAGGCAACTAGCATCATAGCTCTGGTTGACAATGGGAAAGCTCAGACTTTCAGTGTGAATTTTGTTTGTTTATTTATTTGTTTGGTTCAGCAGGGCTACTCATGTTTTCTTAACAAAACATACTTGATGATCTTATGTAACAAAGTAAAAGATTTCAAATATACTTTTGAAAAATATGGAATGTTCTCACATCAATATGGCCGTTTAAATAGATAAGACATAGAAGGCGGTTTCATGCCAAATATTTCTCATGAATATTTCCCCTAAGTTTAGGTTGAGTGGGTTCATGTTTTTCTCTTGGTAAGAAATAAATTCTGGTTTCCTATAGTTGAACTTGGGTGATACCCTTTCTCATTCCTCATTGATTATTGTGTTTCTGGATTTCATGATATGGGTGTTCTATTAGATGTTAAATAGTCAGACATCTTTGTTGAACTCGTCCTTTTTACCTAAGGAAATAATGAAGAAGAATGGTTAGTAACTATGGCAATTGTGAACAGAAATAAAAACAATATCTTGTTAATTGTTTGTCACACTTTATAATGCAATGACCTTGCATATCCTTTCCCGCACCAGACATCTGCTGGATCCTATTATTGTAATTGCTTTTATTGCATTGATTAATGTGAAGTTTCTCAGAGGCATTCTTTATGTTTCTTTAATGTCTCGTATTCAACGATTTTTTTCACAGGAACACTTTTCAGAGGTTGGTGATATCAAACGATACTCGATACATTATGATAGGAGTGGAAGATCAAAGGTAGGTTATTAAGCTTTCCTCCAGTTTTTTTTGTTTATTAACCATATCAAGTTTCTTTATAAATTCTAGTAATTTAAGGGAACGACTGAAGTTGTCTTCTTGAGGAGGGATCATGCCCTAGCATTTGTTTAGAGATACAACAATGTGCAGCTTGATGGGAAACCATGAAGACAGAAGTTGTTGGCACAAATATTGAGAAACCTGCAACTTTTCATCCTGTTGCAAATGGGATATTCGCATATCTTCCAGGCATACAATGAAGGTATGGGATTTACACTCTTCAGAAGAATGATGTCGAAGATTCTAACTTAACTACTCTACCATTAAAGTTGACTTCTTTAATAAGTACAATTAGCATTAGTAGCTTTACTAGCTGGCATATGTTCTCCTTTTATTTAATTTACTCTTCTACTAGTTATTCTTTTGTTTGTAGAACATAAACTGATGCGTATATGTGCCATGGGGTGCGGGTGAAATGCATTTTGATTGTTCTGAAGTATATAGCATGTAGAATTTTCATGTTCTGTGAATAATACACATTAAAATTAGATGAGAAATATGGAAATGAGAATCTGCTGACCGCTGTGTCTTACAAATGGTTTTTTTTTTTTTTTGGGGGGGGGGGGGGGGGGGGGGGACCTATGGCATTTGTCTTATTCATGTTCATTTTCTTTCTCCTCTTTGGCATTACTTGTTTCACAGAGATATGATTATCATTATTTGAGGAGAAAAAGGCACACTGCTCTATGTTTTCTATTATTATCTCCCTCTCTTATTTGTGATGAACCCCATAGAATGATGTCCTTCCATATGCTTTTCTTAATTACAATGGAAGTGGAATGATTTCTTTTGTTGCTTGCATTGCTCGTATTATATTTTGCATTGTTTTTCTACTTTTTTGAAATAATAATAGCTCCATTTATAATGTTATTGCCTGTTATGATTTTATTAGATACAAGTTGGTTCAAGCGAATATAATTTATCAGACAATCCTCTCTCTCTCTCTCTCTCTCTCTCTCTCTCTCTCTCTCTCTCTCACAAAATACAATACATAAAGATAAGTGCCTTTGAGCTCTAACTTCTTTGATTGCTAAGTGTCCTAGAGTGTTAACTTCTCTGGTTGCGAAGTGTCCTAAATACCTCAAGCCAAGTGTCCTAAATTCTGTTTATGGTACCCAATATTATGTTCTGGAACTTCTTAAAATATACATGCTAATTTATGTGCTCAGTGATCTGACATGGATTTTATGTTGTGCAACTTCTGACATCCCTTATGGAACCCCTTGAGAACCAAGTGTCCTGCCATTTAGAACCTTGTTTGACTGAGAAATGGGAACTAGGTTTCTTGAACCCTGTCCTCCTCCATCTTTATGCACTTATCTTGATCAGATATCCTCCCTATCTGATATATGGTCTATGCAATTGGATCTCATCATCTTATTTTTTATGGATCAACTATGTTGTACACCACAATGAAGATGTCCAAGTTCTCTAGATGATATGGATGCATGTTTTTTTTTTAAGGACCTCAAGGATATATGTTTCTATCTAAGCAAGATTTAGATTCAGAGTTGGAATTTAAAGTGGTACACTAAGGTCTAATGACCAGTGATTTGGAGACTTATGTTACTATCCAAAGGCTCAATTCTAGAGGAACTAGCATTAGTTAAATTTAATTGTTAGAAAAACCAGACTTTATGTCTTATATTCTGTTGCATTTTTGGATCTTTCTGAAGGTCTGGTGGTTAATTTCACCTGGTGAAAAATTACATGGCTCATGATTAATGATTATGAGTTTGAATTATGAGTTTAAGAATAATGTGGCATTATTTTGCAGTTTGATGTTCCGATGATTCCAATCACAAGAGTGTAGGCTGTCTAAAAATCACTAAAAGACAAGCCATTAAAAAGCAGAGTTTCAAGTTCTAGACGCGAAGGCTCAGCACCAAGGCGCGAGGGCTCAGCACCCGCGTCTCAGCACCAAGGCGCGAGGGTCCAACACCCGCGTCTCAGCATCAAGGCGCGTGGGCTCGACACCCGCGTCTCAGCACCAAGGCGCGTGGGCTCGACACCCGCGTCTCAGCACCAAGGCGCGTGGGCTCGACACCCGCGTCTCAGCATCAAGGCGCGTGGGCTCGACACCCGCGTCTCAACCTCAAGACGCGTGGACTCGACACCCGCGTCTCGCTCCTCGGTTATAACCGCCCTGGTTATTGGGCCAATCACCGCCCACATAGCGGGGAAGTGGGGAAGTTGGCCCCTCATCGTGGAGCATTTTTAGGGGGCACGTTCACCCCCTAGGACCTCTATAAATAGCCTTGTTTGCTATGAGGTCAAAAAAAAAATCAGAGAAGAGAGGGGATAGACACAAGGGCGATCAGAAAGGTATATGGCATCAGAAGATCACAGAGAGAGACAGACCGAGACAGGAGAGAGCTCAACTCTTCGTCAAGCTTGCTGCGTACAAGCTGCTCTTTGCCTACCTTCTCTTTGAGAGTTTTGGTAGACAGAGCTGTGTTACTCCCTCTACCAGCCAAAAGAGAAGATTCCCTGACGATCCCAACGGTCATCCGGTCAACGGAGAATAAGATTCACTCTCCACCGCCACACGAAGAACCCAGCACTAAACAAAGGGAGGATTCAAGACTCAACATCCTCCCTCCCTTGTAACTGAAAGAAAAAGCAGTTTTGTTGTAATTTTTTCATCTGATTCAAGGAAAATTTTACAGTAAAGACTTCTTTCCCTTTTTTGACGACGCTTGTCCACCGCCTGTCGAGCTCTGGTTGGTCGCGGCTCCGCCCTTGTTGCTCGCGGCTACTCCCTTGACCTTCTCCCAACCTCCCTCAGAGCCTTCAGGTACTGCTCGACGCCTCGCGAGCGTTTACCGGACTCCGACCTTGCTTCGAGATTTGCATTGATACTCTCAATGTATGAATACTCCGGAACAAAGTATGGTGTCTGGTTGACTTGGAAGTACCAGGAGCAGAAGCTGAAGCTCATATGGCACTTTGATCCCTCGATAGGTAGACGGAAAGTTGCTCCTGTCCCTCCGGCCACACTGTAGTACCAAGCCCGAGCACCTTCGAACAAGTTCCCTTCGAAGGCGAGTCGAGCATTGAGATTGCCGACGTAGAGTTGATCGTAGCCGAATTGTCGGGCGAAACGATTCGGCATGTACGGCTCGATTGTGCATGAAGTCCCTTGCCGGAAAAGCACATATCCGGGCCGAATGTTGATCAACCACCAGAAGACCCCCGTGGACAACCTCGTAAAGTCATCTGGGCTCGCGAAATCAGTAAATAGATCCCTGAAAGATGCACCAGGGATCTCGGGGAAGCAGCGATTGAGCTGGTAGTTCGAAGCATCTGAAATGCACTTCCGGACGAAATACATATAAGTATTACGCTAGTCCGAACCCTCCAACCGCTGTACAAAAGGGGCGAAACCCTCACTCCAAGGCACCAGCGTCATCAGGGAAGGGCAATGCATCACGTACCAAGCCATGAGGTACGTATAAGGCAGCTCGATCCGAGGGTTGGGGCGCTTCACCGTCGGCTTCCCCTCTGAGTCAAGGATCGGCTTGCCATAGGAGTCGACAGCCTTCCCAGGTTCGCAGAAAGCCTGGGTTAACGCCCGCAACCCGCTCTGAATGCCAGCCGCCACGGCCGGAAGAAGGGCTATGGGACTGCCATAGGCCAGGAGCACCGCCGGGTACACTATATCGGCAACAATGACTTCATGTGGCAGCGTGGGCACCACACAACGCTTCAGCCACAGCATTAAGAAGCCCGCCAACAATGCTAGATCGGAGATAGGGGTCCGGGCTTGATGGTGAAAGCTTTCGAAGACCATGTCAGGTTCGAAACCGTCCTCGTTCGAAACCGTGGTGTAGAAGCCTTCAGGAGCCTGGGCGATCCTGTCGTCAATCTCCTCGTCGGAGCTGGGAGCCAGTCGGGTTATTTGATGGTCTTTCTTGTTGACATTGTTCATAACTGGCCCAAGACAGCTGCTTGATTCCTCCCGACCTCCAAGTGGTTATCTGGCCGCAAATATGGAAATGACATAGCACTTCCCAATAAGTCTCGTACATTTGAAGAGACCCTTTCTTCATAAGGTTGAGCTCCTCAGTGGCTGGGATATATTCCTCATAGGGAGAATCCCCTGTTGCCAGCCCCGAGACCTCATGCAACTCGTGCAGTGCAAGGCCCATCTCTCCGACCGGGGTGAAGAATGTCCCCGTCAATGAATTGTAACACTCAAGGACCCCGAAGAAGTTCTGAGAACTCGGCGGGATACCATACTACACGGCTCTGACTGCTGGGTACAGTCCCACATGCTCTAGCAGATCTCCAAGATCGGTAAGGACGAAGCTCACCATCCTGCACCACCAATACTTCTCGGTGGAATGAACCCACCCGGGCGCACGGAACTCAACCGAAAAATCACCCTCCGCTTTCATAAACGCGTTGAGGAAGGTAGTGCCGAGTTTTTGTATCTCTCCAACTGGGAGCTCAGACTTGCGCGACCCGGGGAACAGGCCGAGAACCGCCCTATCATGTCCATCATGGCGGTATACCTTCTGGGAGCCCAAGTCACCAAGGGTAATCTCAGGGACGTAGTGGGAAACGTCCCATGTCATCTTCCGAGGGACGGACATGTGCTGGAGATATGACAGCGGGAACATCCTCTCCATGTCTGGAAGAAAGAATCTTCTATCCCCTATCTGACGGAGCCATCTATAATTTCCGTTATACACGGAATAGCCGCCATCGCCAATACGATCTCCGAAGAAGAAGGCAGGCTTCTCCAGCTTGACACGATCATCCGTTATGAATGCTGCATCGGTTATAAGCACCCTAAGGGTTGTCATATCAACATTGGAGAGCCTTTTCTGGCGCTCCTGTGACTTGTCAGCAGTCACAGGTACTGTCCTTCGTAGCACAAAGGCCAGATCACGGTCAGCACCACCTACATGTCCAAAGTGGCGCTTCTTGGCGAGTGGGGCAGAAGGGTGTGGTACTGCAAAAGAAAAGGACACTTAATCAGACACCTTATCAAAAATGCTAAGTGTCTATAGTCCAAACGCAGAAGAGATACTGGACGCAAGAATTATCAAATCCGCGTCCAGACCTGCGAATCTGCGTCCAGACGCAGAAGAAATACTGGACGCAGGAATTATCAAATCCGCGTCCAGATCTGCAAATACGCATCCAGGCGTGAGACCCGCGGGATCAAATCCGCGTTTTGCAAACCAAGACTTATGAAAAATCTCTAAGTACTTGGGCTCAGGTGCAAGATTCATCAAAAACCTGCACCTGATGAAAAAATCTTCAAGTCCGCGTCCGGACCCTTCACAATTAGAAATATTCTAAGTGAAGAATCCGAAATGCAGGACTCGCTGGCACCGGGTCATCAAACCCGCGCCTTGGTTATCAACTCAAAGACCGCGTCTGAGACCGCGTCTGAGAATCAAACACGGTTTGTTTTCTGTGTTAATGGTTCTCCTCCAAAAGATATCTTTTTAGGGTTCCATGAACTCCCATTAATGGTGAAGTTCAAGCCTAAACGGCGTTATACCTGGGAAAGAGACTGCCTGCGCGGAGGAACCGCCCCTCTGGGCCTCGGCGACGGTCACTCTTGAAGAGGATGCGGTTGGCTTGGTCTTGGGTGCCATTGGTGATTAAAAATCCAGTAATGGAGATGAACAGAGAAAAAGAACTCTTTTTCTTGAAAACCCTATGGTCGGAGAAGAAGAGGTATCTCTCTGACTGTTGCCATTTATAGGCACAAGGATTCGCGAAGATACGCGACGCGTGGCTCGATTAGTTCTGCAGCGAGTCATCGCTTGACGCGTGGAAGAAATCATTTTGATGATTCGCGAAGATCATGCGCCATGACTCTGCAGCGAGTCATCGCTTGACACGTGGAACAGATCATTTAATGAACCGGGAAATCCGCGCGCCAAAAGGTGAAATCCCGTCGGTTCCCCAGGCCAACTGGCAGTGCAATCATGACATGGCACGGATTCGCACCCGACGGTCGCGTCTCTTCGATGGACATGCCCCGTCATCACCGCCATAAATGCATTCAAAAAGTCGCGTCTCTCTAAGAAGTTCGCGTCTTTCCAGCCCGGCTGAACATCGCGTCTGCTTTATGGAAGATCAGTCGCGTTTTTCATTTCCAAAAGACGCACCCCATGAAAGTCGCGTCTGTAAAGCAGTACTATCTCTGCTCTTCAAAAAGAACTGGCGTTCAGTCCTTGCTTCTGCAAATCAGTTCAACAGTACACTGGCACAAGCAGACGATCGTCCACTCCTGGCTTAAAGCGCGTCCATGACAGACTAAAAGCAATCGGGGAGGTTTAGACTGTGTATCTAGACACTCAACATGATCAACTCTGGTGGCCTCAAAGAGTTCAACAGTACACTCACGAAGACCAACTCTAGATAAGATCAAACCCAGAGCATTAACAGCCCAGTCATAGAGGTGAATTCAGCTAAAATCCAAAATATTTCGAAATTCGTCCCATTTAACTGCGGAATATCGAAAACTTTGAGGGGGTTCTGTAGGCTGTCTAAAAATCACTAAAAGACAAGCCATTAAAAAGCAGAGGTTCAAGTTCTAGACGCGAAGGCTCAGCACCAAGGCGCGAGGGCTCGACACCCGCGTCTCAGCACCAAGGCGCGAGGGTCCGACACCCGCGTCTCAGCATCAAGGCGCGTGGGCTCGACACCCGCGTCTCAGCACCAAGGCGCGTGGGCTCGACACCCGCGTCTCAACATCAAGGCGCGTGGGCTCGACACCCGCGTCTCAACATCAAGGCGCGTGGGCTCGACACCCGCGTCTCAACCTCAAGACGCGTGGACTCGACACCCGCGTCTCGCGCCTTGGTTATAACCGCCCTGGTTATTGGGCCAGTCACCGCCCACATAGCGGGGAAGTGGGGAAGTTGGCCCCTCATCGTGGAGCATTTTTAGGGGGCACGTTCACCCCCTAGGACCTCTATAAATAGCCTCGTTTGCTATGAGGTCGAAAAAAAATCAGAGAAGAGAGGGGATAGACACAAGGGCGATCAGAAAGGCATCTGGCATCAGAGATCACAGAGAGAGACAGACTGAGGCAGGAGAGAGCTCAACTCTTCGTCAAGCTTGCTGCGTACAAGCTGCTCTTTGCCTACCTTCTCTTTGAGAGTTTTTGTAGACAGAGCTGTGCTACTCCCTGTTACACTATAGCTAACCCTATTTTATTGGGAATGGCATGGTTAATGTCTCAAAAAACGTATGAGAGAACAACTTCAGCAGTTCAGGTCCTTTGGTGCTTTGCTTCAGGCGTGGATGATAATATTAAGCCATAGGTCATCTTCCTCAGCTTGAAGCGGATATTAAGAGAGCAAAGTGTGTCAAAGCAGTTTTGAGTGCGCTGGAATATGACCAATTAATGAAAACCTGAATACTTCTATTTTTTTCTTGAAAAAAAAAACTAGTCTCCTTTGTCTGCCTGGAACCATAGCTCAGCCTTGCTCTTTCCTTTTCACAACATTTCGTGATCTTTTAAAGTGAAATTTATATAATTAATTATAGCCTTTGCACATGCACTTTTTTCCTTCGCTGATTCTTTTAGGTTGGAAATGTATACTGACTATACTAGGTGCTATTACTTGTCACAATCTTGCAGATCAGTAGTTGGTGGGTCAAAAGAATAGTTGGCGAAGAAAAGTTTAGAATTTTTTTTTTTTTATAAAGAAAACAATTGGTGAAGTTTTGATTAGATTTTTATTGAATTATGTATAATAGAATTGCATATGAAGCACCAATTCCAAAATAGATAATTAATAATTCTACTTACATGAATAAGTAGATTATTATTTTATATATAAAATTACTCAGACTTTTGTTAAAGCTTTATAGCATGTAACACAAATCGATTGTAGTTCAAGGTCATTGTATGTTGAGTAACACTTAGTCTTTTGTGGTTTAAAATTTTTCATAGCTGTTTTTTCGATAACTTAATTGTTGTTTATTTTTTTTGTTGTATAACACAGTATCGATCATGTCCTTTTCATGTTTTCGCATACAATTTTATTAATTGATTATTTGATCCCTTGTTTATTATGTCTTATTTTTTATAGCTTGTCTTATGTTTTTATTTTTATGCTAATTTAAGTACTATATTAGTATGTAGTTTATGTTAGGAATATTTCGCTACACCACCTACTTTGTTCATAATTAGAAAAAAATTCAGTGTCATAATTTGATTCGCAACAGCCTCATCTACGTCAACAAAAACTGATTCCTCCCAACCATCACTTGTTTATATATTTTTACTTCCTATTTTACCCTTCACCATTGCACCTGACGTTGCTCACCCTCCCTCACCTCCCCGACGCAGAGTAATTCGCTGGTCGACCCTGTGCGGTCAGGTCGGGGCGGGGGGGTGGAAAGGGGTGGGGAGCCCTCTCTCGGGGTTAACGGCAGAGCCCCTGGAATTTTTTTGGGATCGATCTTTTTGCAGATCTCGTTTTGCTCGTGCTCGCGATGAGTTCTATGAGGACTGACTCAGAAATAAGTATTTTGTGAGGACTGTGATAATGGTCGCAGTCCATCGCGGTCCTTACAAACCTCAAAAAATAAGGTATTTTGTGAGGATTGCGACGTCGTAGTCTTTATTAGGACTGCGATCATGATCGCATTCCTCATAAAGACTCATAACCATGACATTTTTTGAGGACTGAGAATAAAGAGGACTGTGACCATGATCGTAGTCCTAATAGATCGCAATCATATAAAGACTTAGAAACATGACATTTTTTTAGGAATGCGATTATGGTCGCAGTCCTCATACATAGTACATTTTATGAGGACTGCGATCATGATCACAATCCTCAAAAATAAGGCTGCGATCATTTTGTGAGGAATACGAGTATGGTCATAGTCGTAATTCTCAGAAATAAGGCATTTTTGTGAGGACTGCGATCATAGTCGCAGTCTCTATACTGTGATTATTTCGTGTGGACTGCGATCATGTCGTAGTCATCAGAAATAGGACATTTTCGAAGCGGTTCGCTTTTTTTGAAGTGATTATTTAGGGGTATTTTCGTCTTTCGCCGTTAATGGATGAGCGTTTTAACGCTTGACACTTGGGTGCACATTCTTCTCTCTAAAAAAAGGTGGCTGAAGGAATAAATTATGAAGCTGAGTTTTTTTTCCTAATTACCGTTCGACATAGGGGTGTAGCGAAATGCCCCTTTCTGTTATCCTATTTTTGAGATACTAATTATTATGTTATCATGCTAAGCAAATTTCACTTTCACTTGTTATTTGTTAATTTGTAAATGGGTTTTTTGTTGTGGGTTTATTTATTAATCTTCAATTTATAGTATTTTTTTAAATCGCATAACATGTATTGTATTTTTTTGTTTGAAACTTAGGGTATTAGAAGTATATAGTATTATATGAACTGCATGTGATTTATTTTAAAAGTACTTTCATGTGAGCTTCAACCATTGGGAGTAGTTTTGCCTCTCTCTAAAAATTTTCCTGCTGCTTTGAAATCAGATTTGGTGAATCAGAGGTTTTAGCTAGCTGACATTCTTGATCCTCTTTGTTTATTGGTTGCACACATTAATTGCATTATTCTTTATTACATTTTCACATTTATAATGTAATAAATTTGATAAATTCTTTGTCTTAAATGTCTATTTTGCAGAAGATAATCATGGGAAGAAAGAGGATAAATTAAATAAATATCAGATAAATTCATTTAACTAGATCTATTTGGTTAGAGGAAGATGATCCCAAATCCAGTTTGTTGAATTTAGTTTTTGGTGAATCAAGTGGTTTAAAGCTATAAATCAACCGAGGATAATCAAATACAGAGTCCAAATTCAAAAGGATAAATGGATAGAGAGAGGATCAACGGATGAGATGAAGCAATTTTGACTCGGATTCTGACTGGATACATTTTAGTATTTGAATCATAACTTTCGCTACTGAAACTCAAACCTGATGATTCAAAGATGATATAAAAAAGACTTAAAGGGTTACAACTCTTAAGTTGATCACTATTTCTAATTCTGTCAATTGATAAGTTATATTCAGTAATCAATACGCCAACAAGCTGCAGATCAGAACTGAATATCCACTTTCAAATCAAGTTTGAAGATAAGGGGAGAATTCAAATTCAGAAATAGTCAGCTCCCTTTATCTTTAGACTCATTTCCTTATTCATTTCTATCCTATAAATACCCCACACATCAGAGGCAGAGGAAGCAAAGATAGATTTTAGACAG
>JAVJIF010029662.1:0-113724 GCA_038442645.1 Agave tequilana | reverse complement strand
CTAGTCTCCTCGTCGGGGACACATCTCCTAATGATTTGGTCGCTACAATATTTGAAAAGATAAGGATCTTCCCACATAATACCGAACTTGAGACAAGAATCGGTATCTATCCTGTTTAGACCAACTAGGTGGTGTTTGGTTTGTGGCTAAGTAATTTACTATGTCAGCAAACCATGGCTCCTTAGAGATGGCTAGAAGTTGCTCATCGGGAAAATTGTCATTGATGGGCAGCTCGTCAGAAGGTGCGTTTGGCACACGAGAGAGATGGTCAGCTACGACATTTTTGACACCTTTTTATCTCGAATTTCGAGATCGAATTCTTGAAGGAGAAGGATCCAACGAATGAGTCGGGCCTTCGCATCTTTTTTTAAGCATAAGGTATCGAAGAGCAGAATGGTCGGTGAAAATCGTGGTCTTGGTCCCAAGTAGGTATGGGCGGAATTTCTCCAAAGCGAACACTACTGCCAAGAATTCCTTCTCGGTTGTAGTATAGTTCATTTGGCGTCATTGAGCGTCCTACTCGAATAATAGATCACGTGTTGCTTGCTGTCCTTACGCTGTCCTAAGACAGCACCTATCGCAAAATCTGAGGCATCGCACATGATCTCAAAAGGCTTGGACCAGTCCGGAGGTGAGATGATAGGAGCAGAGATAAGCTCCATTTTCAATTTCTCCCATGCACTATGGCACCTATCATCAAAGATGAAGGACACGTCTTTAGCTAGAAGGTTTGTAAGGGGTCTAGCAATTTTTGCTAAAGTCCTTAATGAACCTACGATAAAATCCGGCGTGTCCTAAGAAAGACCGAATGTCCTTCACGCATCGCGGAAGTGGAAGTCTCGCTATGATCTCCACCTTGGCCTTGTCTACCTTAATCCCTTCCCTAGATATCTCGTGACCTAGGACAATCCCATGTTGCACCATGAAGTGACACTTTTCCTAATTTAGGGTCAAGTTCTTTTTAGTGCACCTACTCAGCACTAGCTCCAGTGATGGAGACACTGGTCAAATGAATTTCCATAGACGGAGAAGTTGTCCATGAAAATTTCTAAAAAACGCTCAACCATATCAGAAAACAGGCTTAACATACAACGTTGGAATGTGGCGGGGGCATTGCACAAGCCGAAAGGCATTCGACGGTAGGCAAATGTCCCAAATGGACACGTGAACGTTGTCTTCTCTTGATCCTCGGGCGCTATAGGAATTTGGTTATACCCTGAATAACCGTCCAAAAAGCAGTAATACTCATGACCTGCTAATCTTTCCAATATTTGGTCATGAAAGGGAGGGGAAAATGATCTTTCCTAGTGGCTGCGTTCAACTTGCGGTAGTCTATGCATACTCTCACCTTGGTAGGCAATCGTGTTTGCACTAACTCAAGCCTGTCGTTCTCTACCACAGTAAAACTAGACTTCTTAGGGACCACATGCATTGGGCTAACCCATTCGCTATCGGAAATGGGATAAATGATCCCATTATCTAACAGTTTCACTATTTCGGCGTGTACAGCCTCCTGCATGAGTGGGTTTAGCCTACGCTGTGGATCCCTCTTCGGTCTAACCCCTTCCTCTAGATGGATACGATGCTGGACTATCGTAGGGCTCAGTCCCTTGATATCTGCCATAGTCCAACCAATGGCTTCCCTATGTC
Source organism: Agave tequilana (assembly GCA_038442645.1). Lineage (NCBI taxonomy): Eukaryota > Viridiplantae > Streptophyta > Magnoliopsida > Asparagales > Asparagaceae > Agave > Agave tequilana. The sequence goes on along the minus strand of JAVJIF010029662.1, from coordinate 112,074 downwards.
TCCTAAGGGTTGCCAGCAGGTCCTCCTCTTGCCTATTGGTCAAATTAGATGCAACTATGACCGGTAACGTCTCTTGTTCACCTAGGTAGGCGTACTTAAGATGTTTGGGCAAGGTTTTTAACTCCAAAGAAGGAGTTGGCTCGATGGGTGGAGGAGTTAAGCTAGAATCTCCCATCTCTATAGAACTCAGATTTGATTCCCATTCGATCTCATCAAGACTGATATCACTTGTTTCTAACTCTTCCTCTTCCTCTGACTCAAATATGATCTCATCATTATGCTCACTCGTCATGTTCTCAATGGAGTTAACCTCAAAAGGTTGGTCGGTCACATCGTAGGGATGCTTACCTAGGTTGAAAACATTGACTTCCTTGGTCATATACCCAAAAGTCAGTCTCATGGAACCGTTTCTACAATTTATAATTGCATTAGCGGTTGCTAGGAACGGTCTTCCTAAGATAACGGGAGTTTGGGACCTATGATTAGACACAGGTTGTGTCTCTAAGACAATAAAATCGACCGGGTAAATGAATTCTCCAACCCGTATGAGAACGTCATTGATCTCTCCCTTTGAAACTTTGATAGAGCGGTCAGCCAACTGAATAGTAACTTGGGTCGGGTTGAGTTCACCTAATCCAAGTTGTTGATACACGGAGAAAGGGAGCAAATTGATGCTGGCTCCTAAATCGAGGAGTGCTCGATTGATTTCGGCTCGACCTATGGTGCAAGAAATGGTGGGGCAACCTGGGTCCTTATACTTGATAGGGATCTGGTTGGACAGTAGCTCACTAATGTTAGTGGCTAGAAAAACCTTCTTAGGCACATTAGTCTTTCTTTTCTTGGTGCACACATGTCCTTAATGAATTTGGCATAACTAGGGACCTGTTGGATTGCATCAAGAAGTGGAATGTTGAGCCTAACTTGATTGAACACCTCTAATAATTTCTCCATGTGTGCATGTGTTGTTGCTTCTAAGCCTATTTGGAATGGAGCTATAGGCTGGTGCAACTGATCTGCTGACTTTTCAGCTTCAGTTTCCTTGGGACTGGATGGAGAAGGAGTGGAGCTAGATGGAATGGAAGTGGAGCTAGATGGAATGGATGGCTGAGATGGATCCGATGGCATAGATACTTGATTATCAACTTGTTTCCCAGATCTGAGTGTATGAACCATGTGACACTGATTTGGGTCTTGAGCCTCATTGGCTGGCCTAGGATTCCTAGGATTTGGTAATGGTTGACTCGGTAGGGTACCCCTCTGTCTCTCTTGCTGGTTCAATTGGAGCTCTATCCTACTTAGGACTTGAGCCAGCGTGTCTTGGCTTTTCACTAGGGTATCCACCTTTCTTTTCAAATTTGAAAGTCTTGTCTCCATTTGTGAATTTTGGAAAGACGGTGGAGGATTTTGACTAGGGAAATTTTGTTGATAAGGCGGATTTTGGAAGTTGTTGGAGAATTTGGGCCTCACTTGATCATTGTTGCTTGGGCCCCATGAAAAATTGGGATGGTTTCTCCAACCGGGATTGTAGGTGGGTGCATAAGGATTGTTGGCGGGCCTTGTGAAGGCCGCACTCATATGTTCGGGCAAGCTTTGATGCGCGATGAAAACAGACATTCCTCGAACACATGGTTCATATCTTGACAATAAGTACAGCCCGCCGAAGATGTTAGGCTGACTTGGTTCACAGAGACTGGCTCTTTCGTTTCAAGAGCCTCTAGTCTACGCATACGCAGCGCAGCTAACTTAGCATCGGTTGCTACGTTGGCCTCAATGGAATGGATATCTCCTTTAGAAGAAGTAGGGTCATTAGTCCTAGATTTTTCAGGAGTAGGGTCCCATTGGATGGATTTTTCAGCTAATTCCTCAAACAATGTCCATCCTTCATCTTCATTCCTTTGCAGAAATCCTCCTTGACATATGGATTCTAACAATGTTTTCGTAGAATAATCTAATCCATCATAGAGAACTTGGCAAAGTCGCCATTTCTCTATCCCATGGTGAGGACATTGGGCAAGGAGATCCTTAAAACGCTCGAAGTATTTCCAAAAGGTTCATTGGCTGTTTGCTTAAACTGAGGATATTCTTCCTAATCAGTGCAGTCTTGTGAACGGGATAAAATTTCTTTAAGAAGGCCTTAATGAAATTATCCCAAGAAGATATTGAACCGGCCTCTAGACTGTAGAGCCATTTCTTTGCTAAATCCTTCAAAGCAAAGGGATAAACCTAAGTTTGATAGCATCGTCTCCTAACTTAGGTATATTCATCATTTGACATACTTCTTCAAATTCCCTTATGAAGAAGTATGCATCCTCAGATTCAGTCCATGAAATTTGGGAAGAGTGTTGATGTATTGTGGCTTGAGTTCATATGGGTCAACACTTTCGATAGTGAGCTGGATGCAAGAAGGAAGAGAGGTTCTAATAGGATAGAACCTATCTTGGAGTGACTGTGATTGTGCCATGTGTGAGTCGGGCTTGAGCTCGGGTGGTGAACTAGTTCTAGTTAGCCTGGATGTAAGTGGGTCTCTCGACCAAGCGGTCATGCACAATCAGCAAACAAGTTCACCCAATCAATCAAAAAAAGAAAAACAATCAAAAATCCTAATCTAGGATAAGCCTTGACCTAGACGACTCCTAACTTTAGACTGTCCTTAGGAGGTCTACTGTCGACGTTAACCACAAGCTAATCGGCCAGGTAGGTGGCAAGACCGGTGGGAGGTTTTTCCGTCAGAGACGTTCCTTAATTAAATAACCACCGTTCTTCGGGCTTTCGGCCCTCAATCCCCTGCCTAGACACCGATTTGACAAGAGTTAATTTCGAACAATTTTCCTCCTTCGGTCATCTCCTATTGAGTCCGAGTTAACCTAGGGCCAACGTCTAGTCAAATTTTACTTAAGGTTAGGGTTGTGAGTGTGACGGATATGATTTGTGGGCCAAGGAAGGGTGATGAAATCCCCACCTTATCTTGCTTATGGGTTATGCCCTTAAGATGATTAGTGTACGTGTAAAGCGGTAGAAAAGTAATCACTCAAGAAAGCAGTAAACAACCAAGAGTGTTTCCTAATCTATATGCTATGCAAACGTACCTTGTCGCCAGCACTCTTCACAGAATTAAAAAAAAATGTAAATAGACACGTGCCCTAAATGCAAGAGTCTAAAAAATTTTTTTTTTTTATTTTCAAAAATGGGTTAATGTTAATTATTAGCAATTGCAGAGTGATCACAGAGAAAATAATCACAGCAGTAAGCAGATTTTTGCAATGCAAAGCAACCTGCAGAAATTTCTGTGAGTAGTTAACTACTCTTGCCGCGTTTCTGCGGCTTTTGCCGCGGATCCGCGGCAAAGAAGTAGGCCCAAGTGCTCTGCCTTCTAGGGCAGAGGCACAGGGTTGCAATATGTAATTTCTGCTGCTCTGTTTCTGTATCCTGTTCTCTGTACCTGCAACAGAAAGAAAAAAGATAGTTAGATCGAGGAAATCGTGCCGTTCCTTCCCCGGCAACGGCGCCAAAATTTGATTGAGATTTTGATAATTGAAATAGAGTTCAGAATTCTTAGTCTTAATGCGAATCCGCTGTAGCAAGGGCTCAAGCGGGTCGTGATCCTCAGGGAAGGATGCGATGAAAGCTTTTCGACTCGATTCCTCTGTATGCTTCAAGTAAGAAGAGAGAGATTAGATTGGTGATGAAAATATGAGATTAAAGACGTGGTTTTTGCTGATCTTCTACCACAACCCTATTGCAAGTTAAGGAGCTTGATCTTCATCTTAAGATTGATATGATTCACCCTAGGTTATTACAAATAATTCAAGCAAGAAAAATCAATGCTAGATTCTTACTAAATTACATAATCTAAAAACTAAACTATGGTTCATCCTAACATCTAGGTGCAGCCTAATAAAAGACGAATCTCAAACTTATGCTGTCCTAGTTCTTAAGTTGAAGTCATGAAAAGCCTTTTTAATATGCAACCTAGATTAGGATTTCTAGGTATTTGTTTAATCTTCTAGAAAAATTGTTTTTAAATACCTAGGGTTTCGATTGATGTTCCTTAATCAGATCTAGGCTTAACTGCTCTAGGGTTGCTTCAAGAGTCTCAGCAAACCACTAGAGAGATTTAGTTCTTCATTATTTTTTTCTTTTAAAATTTTTTTTTTTTTATTATTTTTTATGAGAAAGATTGCAAGGAAAAGAAAAACGAAAACAAGAAGAGATCACAGATTAAAACAAAGAGAGATCACAAAAGAAATAAGTAAAGTTGCAGAAATTAAAGAGAACAAAAGAGTGACCTTTATTTCGTTGAATCTCCGGTTACACAATCGTCTCCTTCTTCTCCACAAATAGCATGAAATAAAAATTACAACTTTGAATAAAATGGCTAAGAAAACCCTAATCGTCTCTGCATGCCCCTCCCTGTTGCGACTGCACAGATATTTATAGTGCAGTAGGTGATAGAGTCCCGGATAAGATCACAGACGAAATCTGGTAGTCTGGATCATCAAAAATGCCGCGGAAACCTGGGATTTGCCGCGCTTTTGCGGCAATTCTGGCTCTGTTGGCCACGCGCTTTGGCGCGTGGCCTCTCCTGATCCGTCCCTCTGGGCTCCTGCTTCTAGAAGTGTGATCCTGGCCTTTTAATCTGGATTTTCGAGATAACTTAGTAATCAAGTTATCCTTAATCCAGATTTCTTCAAATCTTCTCTCCACGAAATTCCTCTTTATCTTGGCCTTTTATCCTCATCTTGCAGTGTTTAGGGTTGGATAGAAGTCTATCCTTCCCTAATCTCTGATATTTGCAACTTTTAGCCCTTGTATTTGCATTTTGACTTCTTGTAATTGCGCTTTTTTCACCTGGGCTTCAAACATGGGCTTGGATCTGGGCTTTTGGCTCTTTAAGCTTTATTCTTTATTAACTTGATAATTTGAGGCCTGCACATATTAAATAAAGATAATTAATAATTGTGCATTATAATATGAATAAATGTGCAAATGCGATGGTATATATGATGACAATTATGCATTTTTCACTACCTATCAGTTAGCCTAATAGTATTAGTTTGCATAATTAGTTTTAATTTCGCATTTGTTTAGCATTTGACTTGCATGTCACCTATTCACCCCCCTTTAGGTGGCCTACAAATATTCTAGTAGATAAACACTATCTTATAGATAAACATAACATAAAATCATATTAAGTCAAAAAACTTTTCTCTCTTTTTGAAATAATTACAAAATTAATGCATAAGCTTGCTGGAAATAAAAGTAAATGTTTTGAAGTAAAGCCAAGTTTAGCATGAAATCAATTTGTGTTATAAAACTGTATAGTCAATTAAAATAAGCACAATCAATCATATATATGTATATATGTCAATGAAAATTCCACTTGAAATTTAGCGCATACATATATAGAAAAACTTGAATGAGTATACAAAAATAAAATAACATTGGAATCATGTATATAACTCATATCATCTACCTTATCATGCACAAGTTTAAAAAGATATACATTGTGAGCATACAAGGTGTGATCACCCAACCAACCGTCGTTTATGGGTAGAAGTTTTTAAAAATAAAGTTTTGAAAATAGTATATCTAGATTAAAAATACTACTAAGTGAAGAATAAAGAACTAATTTAAAATAATTTTGAAAACTAGTTAAAGATTCTTTAAACATGAAACCAATCAAATATCTCATGAAACATGCTAATTACATAAAAATCGTCACTTAAAATCTATATAGCACATAAATGCTCATGAAAATAAAGTCATGAGGAAAAAATATCAGCGCACTAGAATCATGTGAATAAAATATTCATGAAAATAAATCAATAAGTCTCAAAACAAAAACTCAATAAAATTCTTTTTTCTAAATATGATATATTATAAAACCATGCAAGATCATCAAAAATAGGATATACAATGTACAATTAAACCAAAAAAAATGAGTACACAAAAGAAATAAAACATGTATAGCATGAAGAACAAATGTAACTCAAGAATTGTACATGTATAAACAAGTTTTAATAAGATTTGCATATTAACATATGATATAAACAAATAATTAATATTTGCTTTTAAATAAAGCATATAAAAACATGAATCTACCAAAGAAATAGACATGTAAAATCATTCAAAAACTGAAGAAAGTTTTTCAAAAGTACATGCATAGCTTACAACCAATCAACTCAACATTAAGTATAAAATAATATATGATTGAGTTCAGATTACTACACTAGCATTAAGTATTTAAAATATTTTTAAAAGTGGAGGATGAAATAGTTACCAATACCGATGTAGCCAATCCATTTCTCTAAAATAAGGTGGTTCTCCCACCAAAACTCCTTGATAGCGATGCATCCATGATGTGCCCGTCAAGCTCTGATTGCCTCTACTACCAAGGCACCAATCCTCTCACATTTTATGAGAGCCCACACCTACATCAAAACCAAGTGGTGGGGATTTTGGTACCCATATCGTTTGGGTCCACGGGGTTTAGTACATTTTGAACCCAAATATTTTGTTTACAAAATTGAAAGAATTTAATCTATCAAAGCAAAATTTTGCAAGATGGCCTTTGCGACCGCAATGTGTACATGTGTACACTCTAACATATATGGAGGAATAAGTGATTATAGTGTGCATAAGATGTATGACGTGGGGTATGTGCATGAACATGTGGAATATGTTTCTTGCGAAACATAAATTCCAATCTACTATGATTAAAAGCATAATTGCTCAAATTTGAGCTCAAACAATCAATCTTATTTTTTAAAATATAAAACTTATTTTTGACAATCGAAGATGATGGAATAGTAGCATGAGAAACATGGCAACAATGAAAATCAAATAATTTTTAAGACTATTAAAAAGAGATAGACAAATCCTCCTTTTCTTTTAAAAAAAATCTTTTTCTTTTGAAATAGAATCAATTTTGTTTTTCAATGAATTGTTTCCTTTAAAAGTAACATCCAATTTTGAAGACAAGAAACATTCTCTTTTTCAAAAAATCATTTTCATTCAACAAAGAAGCATTTTCTTTCTTCACATTCAATAAATCATATTTTTAAAATGCATTTTACAAAGTAAAGTAAGTTCATCATATGGCATATCTTCATCAAGTTCGAAATCGGAATTTACCTTAAGGAGGTCATCCCTTGAACCATATAGCACATGTTGGAAGTATCACTTCCTTGATTCGAGTCACTCTCCTTGTCATGTGGCGTTTATTCATCAAGAGTGATAAGAGTGTTCCAAAGTATAAAAGCTGACTCAATATTAGAAACCCTAGATAAATACTCATCATTTAGGGTTGACTTTAAAGCATGAAGAGCTTTTGGATTAGCCTCAAGATATTTGCCATTAACAAAGTAGGATTCTTTAATAGTGGTAAGAAAAACAAGAATACCAAGGGCTGAGGTACATAGACATCTTAACTTTCCAACATTGGAAGTTAAGAATATCAAATATAGGAGGTGCAATGAAATTCATGGTGTGTATGCAAATATTGTGATTAGCAAACAAAAGAATCTTTAACTCTACATTGTTAGACCCAAATCAAGAGTACAAAGCTCTGCTACCACTTGTAGATCACCTAGAGGGGATGAATAGGTGATGTGCTAATTAAATGCCAAACAGCAGAATTAAAAACTTATTATGCAAACTAAAACTATCACACAATATATAACCAAAGAGTGAAGCCGAATTCCCTGTGAAGGGCTCTAAACTTCTTCTCAAGATTCCTCTAAATTAAGAGTTGAGGTGCTACTATAACTCTCTTGGTTCAATACTAGTGTGAGCACAAACACAATATCAAGCATATAAAAAATAGGTAAGGAATATTGCAAGATATTAAATAATCCCAAGCATATATGATAATTAAGCACAAGTAAATATCAAGTATAGAAAGATGTAAACAATAGGAGCAAGCAAGATGTAAACACAAATGAGTTGAGAGAGGGATAAGCAATCGCAAACACGAGAGATTTGTTTTGAGGTTCGAGCCACTTGCTCTACGTTCCCGCCTTCACCACAATGAAGGATTTCTACTAAAAACGATCTCACAAGATCACTCGGTGCTGCAACACCTACAATGAGCTCCCTCAAGAACTCAACGAACCCGCAAGTCCATCACTTGTTCCCGCAAGATCAACACACAACGCGAACCTGCAAGCTTACCGAGGAAGCAACCTCCAACTTCTTTTTAATACAAGGTAGAACACTTTGTGACCACTTCTCTTGATCACAAATAACACTCTCACATAAAAGAATCATGTAGGATAAGTTTAGCAATGAAAAACTCAAGCTTGTGTGAGAAAACTAGATAGATTTGGAAGTGAAAAACTCAAGAAAAGTCTTTTGAAAAAGTCAAGAGAAACACTCTTAATAAACTTCTCTTTTGATATAAAAATGAAGCTTTAAAACTTTTTAGAAAAAACTCTGTAGAAGATAGAAAAATAGGCTCTTGAAAACACTTGAAAAAATCTTGTTGAAAAATAGCCAAAAAACCCATTATATAGGCATCAGAAATAACTAGCCGTTAAGCTCGGAACCCAGGCCAGATTGGCCTGTTGGTCGACCACCCGGTCGACGGACAGGCCAAAGGTCAAATTTTTGACTGTTGGGTTGTCGATGGACGCGCCGATTGGCCGCACCCCAAAACCAGAGAGTCATAACTCTCTGTTAGTTGACCGCCCGATCGACCGAGCCAAACCGAGAGCTCTGTAACCAGAGACTCTCATGGTCGGTCGACCGTCCATAGGGCATGTGAACTTATGCACATCGGTCGACTGCTCGTCGACCGGCTCAGCCTTCTGTCAACCGCAAGCAGCCCAAAACCACATTTTAAACATCTTTTTAAATACATTTTAAATACCAATAAATCTTGATAATTTCAAAAAAAATAAGTTCATGTAAATACAATGTAGCATAAATATGTGTGATCAAAAATCAACACATATTTCAAACATGTGAACTATTTTAGAGGTAAAGAAATTAAAGCTTAAATCAAAACCGGTATTTTCTAATAACCAACTTCTAAATGAAAATCTATTTTTTCTATAAACTTGTATAAATACAAAATAAGATATTGAAACAAATTTGAAGCATAGTGTATATGTATATAATCCAATACACATAGTAAATGATATATACTTGTTTTTGACAATAAAGACCAAAATAAGTTTGGATAAAAATATAACTTAAATACATGAACTAGATACATCAAAATAAGTTATCTAAGCATATAAAGTATAAATGCATATGGATAAAATTCAATATACATATAAACTATGTAAACTTATTTTGATGAAATCTATTCATGAAACTGAAAGATGTATTTTGAAACTCAAAACTAAAACGGTTAAACCAAAAAATAAAACTATTTAACATGAAAGATGATATAAATATTTTCTCTGTTTGTGTGTATGAGCTTGAGCAATGCACAACTAATCTATCCTTTATATTTTATTCTAAAATAAATCTTAAACTTACAAATTTAGACTCAAGTCTTCTTGAAATTCTTCTCTTAAAAATCTTCTTTTCCATCTCGAATTGATCCATGAGCTAGACTCCTCTTTGAGTACTTGATGCGATCTTGAAGCGCGGGCTCTTGAATTAATATGTGATAGCTTCAAAACTTGACTTCGAATCTTTTGTTGAAGTTAAACACCGACTAAGACCTTGATTGAATATCTGAAACTTAATAAATACAAGATTATTAGTACTATAATTACATGAGTTATCGTCATCAAAACTAGAGTGATGGGCCTTTGGGCCAACATGTATATATATGTGGAAGATAAATTTCGGGGGATCCTAGAGGCACTCTAACCCTCATACTAAGGAAACTTGATGTCTAACAAGCCATCCAGATTAATCCCCAATATGTCGTTGAGAGCGGGATTCGAACCGACGCCCGCTTAGGACCAAACCAAGTGTCTTACCGCTCGGCCACTCTCTCAGATAAATAATATATATATATATATATATATATATATATATATATGAACTTGTGTCAATCCGAATGCATCCTTCCCACTAAAATACAACCATTCGGCATCCGAATGCAAGATATACTCCATAGACGTTGATCAACATTATTTCAAGTAATTAAAAATCAAAAATCATGCATTTTGAATACTTTTTGCCCATCCATCAAGTAGGCACAAAATGGATGGTCGAAAATAACGTCCGGAAGTTTCATCCCCAACCGATCGACAACTACTGTCAGTAAGGTCATCCCCAACTAGGTAACTACTAGGCTCATCCCCAATTGGGCAGCAACTGTCTGGAAGTCCATCCCGATTGGGCTACTGCCTTTGTTTGTGCGTTCCAAGGAGGGAATCTCCACTTGAGAATTATAACACAGACATATATCTCTGGGTTCCTAAAGCTCATCCTCAATTGGGCAACTGCCCCCCGAAAGGCTCATCCCCAATTGAGCAATTACCTACCCAGCTCCGTAGCTGAGGGCTTCCCTCACTCGAAATACTCGTGTGTTTCGAGATGGGAGGTCCCTACTCGAGAACAATAGACACAAACATCTGCCTCCGAGCTCCCCTCGGGTCGCCTTCTCCAAACCGGGTAACCATCCAAACGGACCACTCCACCTCTGGAGGTGATACTTTACTCGGAGTTCAAACTCTGTACGCTCAAAGATGGAGTTACCATCCATAGACGGTAATGCAGACACATCTCATCCTTGCCGTCTAGAAGTCAACCCTCGAAAGAGGTATGATCATTCTACAATCAAACAAAGCAAGATCTAAACATGAATCAATCATTTTTATTACGAAATACATTTCATTAAGTTTTATTATGTCATTATGTCGTTATGTCTGACATATGGAATGCATGAAATTCATTTACATCCTTGTGTTTACACTTTTGAAAAAGAATATAGAAGATCCGGAAACTTATTCTGCTACCGTGGCCAGACCCTGATACAAAAATAACAAAGATTTGTTCATCGGAGGAGATCTCCTGGAAGTAATCAATCTGCCATGTATCCTGAGCAGGTACCATATGCCTCGACAGCAGTACATGCCTTCAAGGCATCCAGACTAGCACCATTCACTACGACGGTCCCCAAAAGCCCTCAAAAAGTGAGGCAACAATGTCCGACCAGACGGACTCCGGCAAAACACCTCAGAAGGAGATAATAACACTTTTCTACTTCAGTATTATGAGAAAGGTTCAGACTCTCTGGGTGAGAAGCAATTCGCCAGCATACTTGATCGAAAGGCTCCCTTTCTTCCTTCCTCGTGCACCCAATATGGAGGGAGGGTCGGATCCCAAAGATCGATCCTCACCTCTTAAAATCGGCGACTCGAAATCAGATCATCGGCTCCAATTGAAACGCGCCAGCATGCAATCGCTCCTGGCGGCAGAGCCCTATCACAACAACTGATGTGTTGTGATAGGCTGATCACAATGACTAATGTATTGTGCCAACCAGACTCTCAAACAGCAAAAGCTCAATCACCATCTTCTTTCTTTCCCGTTCCTTTCTCCATCTGATAAAGAGGAGAAAAGGATACATGGCGACTCAGCATGCAACAATGGAGGAACACAATAGTTTTTCAGAGTAGATGATAGGGTTTACTTCCATTCAAAGGATCCAGCTTATTTATAGATTGAGGGGGAGGAGCCAAACCATCTCCAACTCAAATTTCCTAAAAGTCAGTTCGCATCCTGAGATCTTCAGTCAACCAAGAGGCATAATATCAACCTCCGTAGTCATAAGATCTGTCATCATGGCTCCAGGATCCAAAGAGGTATCGGTTACAAATTTCAAGAGAATCAACCGATCGGCATGCAAGCTGTCAGCCAGCAGCATGATCTCCAAGTCCATTCAGTCGCATTTAATATCAAGATCCTTCTCTGTCCATGAGCATCAAGACAAAATGATCTCTACCAACTCCGCTCTTCCAATTTCTCTTCCGCAGGCTCCGACAAGCGAAAGAGCGAAGGCATCTGTAGCGGTCAAAAATTGACCCTCACAGAATGATACTACGTGTCCAAGCAAATCAGGAGACTCCATCACTCTATACCCTCCCGCAGCCAGTTCAGTCCATACTGAGGTCACTCTTCGCCCCGGGGATACTTTCATCCCGATAGCTTCAATGCTCCAAGTCATCCTGGAGCTCCCTCTATTCCGAAGACATTAATTTTACATAAGGCAACAGCAGCAACAAATCATCCCTGATCTCCATCGACAGTTATGCAGCCTAATCTTCTCCCACGTTCATAACATGTAATGCCCTCCAGCGTGGATAATTATGGACAGAGATGGATTTTCTGCATGCATCTCAACAATCAAGCACCAGTAATCACGACTGTTTTGACCAATCAACAAGTGCAGGTCATGCGGTTATGAGGATCATGCTCATACTATCCGATTATAGGCACAGAGATAAGTCAAGCATAATATACCTTCTCCTCTAATTTTAGGGAGGACTTTTTGGATCTTTTCTTCTTTCAATTAAGCCCAACACTGAGACTCAGGCAAACAATTCATGTAATTCCTATAACCTGTGAATTATAGTGGATTCTCCTCCTCCTCCCCGTTGTTTTTTTTCCGATTAAGGGTTTTCACGTAAAAATCTAGTATCTCTTTTTGTGTTATGCATTATATTATCTCACACGTACACAAATTCTCACTCCCTAATCTCATTTATGGTATAGATCGATTACTCGATCATTTGTGACGAAAAATCTCCACCACACTTAGAAAAGAGGTTTTCTTCTCTTGAAGAACCAACTAACCGACTCGATTTTGCTGGAAAATTTTTGATTGAAAGTTTAGCCTATTCTAGAATGCAATCATTGTCGATATCCCATAGAAGCCTGATTTGAATTAATCTAATCCACATCCACTCAAAGCTTTCAGAATATATTCATTGGTCTTTCTTTTGGAATAGGGACTTTCTTGATGACAATAAATAAGAACAGATCAGATCAAAAAAAAGAACAAGATCGCAGATCTATCAAAAGACAATACACATATAACACCATAAATTATGTGAAAAACCCAAAATAGAAAAATCACGAAGTCGCTGGCAAATTCACTATTATCGAGAGATTATAGGGAGATTAGGAAAAAGATCTCACAGCCGCTCTTTATAATAGGTCTAGGTTTTCACCGCCACATACCCTAATTACGGCGCATCGCTTTTTATAGAGAAAACTAGGATTACAAGTTGTGGCATTTCTAAACTAACCTTGACACGTGGCTTGAGTTTCCTGCATTATGAAGCTTTCAGGTTGGACCACATTCGCTGCATCTCACTGTGCCTCGGGGATATTCCTCTGCCCTATCGCTCGGAGTGCTCCTCCTAAGACTCTGAGTGATCACTCGAACACTTGAACATGCCTCTATCTGAAACTCCAAACTATCCCACAATCTCCTATAGTATGCCTTTACTCAAGGAATCAGCGAGGTAGTCCAGTCTTCGAGAGACTCTTCCCGAGGACCCGCCTTCGAGTTACCCAGGATAGACTTTCTGACTTTCTAACTCCCACTATAACTGGGCCTCTCAGTTCTTCCTGAGTAATACTTCTCTGAGGGTGATTTTCCATCAAGGTCGGCAATCAAGCTCTACAACTTTAACAATCTCCCACTTGGAGACCGATAGTCGATGTAGCAGCAGCATTCCATCTCTCTTTCGTACTCCTCTTGTTCCCGACTAATAATCACTCTGAGTGACTCAAACTCGGATCCTCAGGCTTGAAAACTCACAGAAGCTTAATAACTTTTCAGCTTCTTCACAGTGACCACCTTGGTCAACATATCTTAGGATCACTTCATAGCTCTTCAGTGCTCCTTCCCGGAGTTGCTCATGTATTTGCTAACATCTCCTACAGCTTGAACAATGTTGTAACACTATGTTCCCAGAATAAGTACCGGAGTACGTGTCCTGATTTTTTGCTCATATTTTTCTATTTTTTCCGTATTTATTTTTCTTTTATTATTGTTTTTATTATCAATTGGCATCGGATCTGTATTTTATGGACTCAGAACCAGCCTGAGTCAGGACCCGAGACCTGATCCTGTTGTACTACTTGATTTGACATTTATGATAGTCAAACTAGATCGATTTTAGTTTCAAATATTATCTTACAATATTGTGAATTTTTCATGATTTTATGAATTTTTTCTGAATTATTTATAAAATCTCCCAAAATTGTTATCGATCGGTGTAGCACCCCGTTCTCGGAATACGTACCCAGATGTGTGTCCCAATTTTTTTACCGTATTATTTTAATTTTCTTTCAGTATTTATTTTTGAGTTGTGATTACTTATGTTATTTGGTATCGGATCTGGATTCTCAGTCTTAGAGTCAGCCCTGACCTGGACCGGGACCGATACCAACGTACTGCCTGATTTGACCTTTTTGGTAGTCTGATTTGATCAATTTTAATTTCAAACACTATTTTTTAATATTTTAAATTTTTTATAATTTTCTGAAATTTTTCAGAATTATTCTGCAAAATCTTCAAAACCGGTGTCAATTGGCATCGCTAATCAATTCCCGGATTTTTAATTTCCAAACGAAATTGAATTTTTAGAAACAGCTTTCACATTACTTCTTAGAATCTCATTTTCTATCAAAATACATTTTTTAGGATTTTTCTGAATTTATCAAAATTTGACCGATTTTGGTGTCGACTAGTGTCGCCGGAAAATTTCAGAATTTTTAATTTAAAAAATAATTTGAATTTCTTGAATCCAATTTTATCAGGCATCTTAAAATAATATTTTCTATTTTTGAGAATTTTTTGGAGCGTTTCTGAAACAGTCAAATTTTACCCTATTTAAATAATAATACTATTTTCCTTTCTTTTCTTTTCTTGCTTTTTCCCTCTCTACTCCTCTACTTTATACTCCGAAGTTATACTATTAATTTAATTATTTAATAATATATTTTTTTTCCTTTTCTTTATTTTTCTTTTCCCTTCTTTTCTTTTCTTTCTTTTTCTTCTTTTCTTTTTCTCTTTCTTTCTCCCCTTACCCACTCCCCATGCCTCCTATTCCCAACCAACAGACTAGCAATAGCAGCAGCAGCTGCAACCAGCCCCTTTCTCCCCCACGCCTCCTCCCATACTTTCCCTCTCCCTCTCTTTCTATTTATTTTTCCTTTCTTTCTTCCCTTCCTATTTTTCTCCATCTCCTTCTTCATTTCTCCCACCAACACTCTCTCTCCCCTTACAATGCATATAGATCAGAGAGTAAGTTATTGAAAACTGATGGAGATTGACGAACCATGCTTAGAATGGGTCCCGTACATGCCCAGGAAACGGTCAAGGAGTATCCGGTACTGAGCCAGAACGTACATCTAGGTACCGGGACTTATTGTACGCCCGAACAGGAATAGGATGTCACCGCTCCCACAGGAATAGGCCCAGGGACTTATGGTACAACCAGCAGGCAGGGGAGTAGGGGTGCCAATACACTCCACGGAAACACCTGGTGGCCTCCAGGTCGAATCCAAGTATGTGACCGCGCGACACTATAAGACCATCATAAACATGGAGACTATATCGGTACTTATCAGTTTCCCCATCCCACTGTAAGTTGTTTAATTATTACAGATTGTCCAGTGATAATGTCCATTGGGTATTCACAGTAATCTAATATCTATAATTATCTAATTACGGGGATTAACAGGAGTATAGTATCAGGAGTCTCCCTTTTTCAGGGGTTCAAGAATACAGGAGTTCAGGAGCACAAGAGTTCAGGTGTACTAAATGTCTGGTAATAATATATGATCATGCCAAGTCCCCGTAAAGTAATAATCATGAATATGCAATGTAATATAGGTGTCAGATGTAATAGTATCTAGTCAGGTATCAATATCAGGTTAAATATAATAGTACCATATGAAAGCATGTAAAGTAAGTGATAGCATGTCAATTGTTAAGTATCATATATCAGGTGTCAGGTATCAGTGTTAAGTGATAACATGTCAAGTACCGGTGTCAGATATCAAATACAGAGATCAGGTGTCAAGTATAACATATCAAGTACCGTGTCAGATATCAAGTGTCATGGATCAGGTGTCAAGTGTAACATATCAGTGTCACATAATTAACATGTCGGTGTTAGGTGAATTGAATACAGAATTACAACATCATATATCAGGTAATCATCTGATCATATAACATGATACAGGAGAACAGTATAGTTAAACATTTCAAACTCTTCACAACCATATTTATAACAATAATAATTTAATCTATTAATTGGCTATGTGAAGCTGAGCGAAGCGGAGCGTATCTAGGCATACCATGCAAGTATAATACCAGTTCAACAAATTATAATAACGGCCGACAGGTATTCATATAACATGTTAATTTTAGAAAGTCACTCGCATATCATATATCAACTCGCATAACAATGTATTATGTATTAAAAACTAGAATAGCAATTGCTAGGCATGTAACGGTAGTAACAAGACATCCACATATCAATATATCATGAAATAAACGCTAGAGTAGCAGTTACTAAATATGAATTGATGATATCAAAGCACTTAAATTATATCGAGCCCTAGAATAGAATTAGTAAGGCATGAGGCAACACAAAGTACTTGCCCAAAATAAAATAGATGCTTGTTCAAGAGAAACTGTACTCGCCTAAAATCACCGGAAAACAACGTAAAATCCTGAAACACCATAAACACGTACGCACTACTAATCTATATAAAATATATATAATTTATATATGTAAATATATATATATATATTTAGAGAGAATAAGAGGGGGGGAGAGAGGATTAATTAGAAAGAGAAGAATTCGTTAGAGAGAGAAAGAGACTACAAGAGAGAGAGAGTTGTAGAAAGAGAAGAGAGAGGGATTGGCTGGAATAGAAGGGGGTAATTAGGGGATTAAAAAAGAGGGTAAAAGTGGAAAGGATGAAAAGAAAGAAAGAAGGAAAAGAAAGAAAGAAAGGAAAGAAGGAAAAGAAAGGGGGGCTGGCTGGCAGCCGGGGGCGCGGCAGCATCGTCGGAGGAGGGGGCGGCACGGCTAGGGCCCCCAGGAAGGAGGGTTTGGGTGTTTGTTGTGATGGTGGTGTTGTTAGTGTTGATGTTGTTGTAGATGGTGGTGGTTGGTGTGTGATTGTGGTTGCGGTGGTTGATGGTGGTGTTGAAGAGTTGGAGGAGGAGGAGATGGTGGTGTGGTGGTGGAAGTGAAGGAATTGGGGGTTTTGATGGTGATTTTGAAGAAGAAGAGGAAGGTGGAGTGATGGGTTTTGTTGAAATTAGAGAAGATTGAGTGGAGTTTGGAGAGGAGGGCAGTGGGGAAGAGAAGTGTGGAGGTTGGGGGAGAGGCGGCGCCGGCCAGGGTCGGCGGTAGTGTTGGTGACGCTGGAGGTGGCCAGCGGTCAAGGAGGGGAGAGAGGGTGTATGTGTGGTAGGAGAGATGAAGAAGGAGATAGAGAAGATGGGAAGGAAAGAAGGGAAGAAGGAAAATAAAGAGAAGAAGAGGGAGATAGAGAGTATGGAAGGAGGAATGGGGGGGAGAGGGTCTGATTGCAGCTGCTGCTGTGGTTGGCAGGTTGCAGGGGATGGAGAGCATGGGGAGCAGGTATGAGAGAAAGAAAAAGAAAAGAAGAAAAGGGAAAAGGAAAAATAAGGAAAAGAAAAAAATAAGACAAATTAATAAATAAATATATTATTAAATAATTAATTTAATAGGATAACTGTGAGTATTAAGAAAAGGAGTGAGAAGGAAAAGTAAGAAAAGAAAATAAAGGAAAATAATATTATTATTTAAATAGGGTAAAATTTGACTGTTTCAGAATCGCTTCGAAAAATTTTCAAAATAGAAAATATTATTTTAAGATGTCTGGTGAAATCAAATTCGAGAAATTAATTATATTTTTCAAATTAAAAATCCTAAAATCTTCCGGCGATACTAGTCGACACCAAAATCGGTCAAATTTTGATAAAATCAGAAAAATCCCAAAAATATATTTAGATAGAAAATGAGATTTTAAGCAGTAATGTGAAAGCCGTTTCTAAAAATTCAATTTGATTTGAAAACTAAAAATCTAGAAATCAGTCAGCGATGTCGATCGACACCAGTTTTGAAGATTTTGCAGAATAATTTTGAAAAATTTTAAAAAATCATGAAAAATCTAAAATATTAGAAAATAGTGTTTGAAACTGAAATCGGTCAAATCAGACCATCAGAAAGGTCAAATGAGGCAATACGCTGGTATCGGGTTCCCGATCTAGGTCAGGGCTGACTCTAAGACTGAGAATGCAGATCCGATACCAAATAACATAAGCAATCACAAACCGAAAACAAATATTGGAAGAAAATTAAAACAATACGGTTAAAAAAATTAGGACATGTATCTGGGTACGTATCCCGAGAACGGGGTGCTACAATGGGGAAGAGAAGGGGGTTCACCTCCTTTTAGAAATCACCTCTCAGCTTTTGTTATGTATATCTCTTCCTATAATGTACTTTTGTATTTCTATAGATGTAATATTCCTATAATATTATATCACTCTCTGTGATAACCATGTACTTTTACTTTTCTGTTGGAATGTATATTACCGCTGTGCTTCCGCACTCTAATTCTTCCCTTTACTGATGCTTAGCGTATATACGTGATGGTATTTCCGATCTGCGTATGTACGTGACAGTGACGTCTCCGTACCCGCGGGATCAGGACGTCACAATCGGTATCGCCGATCGATTCTTGAATTTTTAATTTACAAATAGAGTTAAATTTCTGAAATCTGCTTACACATTGTACCTCAGAATCATATTTTCGATTTTAGCTTGTAACTGCAAAAGAGCTTGCAACTAGCAAAAAGAGCTTAACACTTATCACTCACGACTTACGGCCTCTCGCATGCAACCATACAGGCTCTAAGTCATATGCACCTTGTGATCGTGAAAATTTTGACGAAGGGTTCATTAACTCTAACTCTTATGCGTTATTTATTTATATATATTTTTGATGGTATTATTCCTTAGTTCTATTAGGCTTTCTAATCTGCCCATGTAACGAGCCTTTAATCGATGACTCCCAAACCAAACGGTCTTAGGACACGGGTGAGAAAACACCCAAGGACTTAAGGACTCGAGCAAATAAGGCCACAAAACTAAGGATTTTATTATATGAACCCCTTTTAGGCGTGAATTCTTATGCTTTATTAGGCACAAATACGCAGCTTAATCAGAGGATTTTTTATATATATTTTTCTCAAACTTATCTAATCATCTTTCGCATAAATACTAAGGCTTGCTTAGGCCAAAGCACCTAACTAATCAATAATTAGATTTGTTTATCTTTTTTTTTTCTTTTTCTTTTTTTTAATAAGGCATAAGAATCTTTGTTTTTGAACCCTAAGTGTGTAAGTGTATGAAGTGTGCATATTTCATCAAGGTAAAGATTAAGACTAAATTACTTGACAAATTAATTTCCTAACCCTAAAAATCAAATAAATAATCTTATTTTGACCAAGTATAAGAAATCCTAATTTGGATTTTCCTATTCCTTAAAATTAATTTAATTTCTTACAAAACATATGTCAAAATATTTTCTATTTTCAAAAAGTTTTTAAAAGTAAAGAAAATGTTAATTTTTTTTGTTTTAAAAAGAAAAAAAACTAAGTTATGTTAGACCCTCCCCCACACCTATCTCATGCATTGTCCTCAATGTATGAATTAATGCATAGATGCATGAAAAAGAAGAAAGGGAAGGAAAATGTTACCTTAAGGTGGTGGTCCAGTGGTGGTCTGATTGGTCCACGAAATGCGGCCCAATCGACTTTTCGTTAGGTTCGGAGGAACCCACCAGAAATATCTCTAATATAACCCATTAAAATGATGAATCCATAATGGATTTTTATTAAATATTTGACCCCATCTAATTTCCAAATTCCATAATTGATTTCGGAGTCAAATTTGTCAACCACCTCGTCCCAGAATGGAGTGTGAAAAGATAGAATGATTGACTTGGACTCAGGAAGTACATGAACTAATACTGACTCAGGAAGGTGACTTAAGTCAAGTAAAGGTTCAGGAGTCGAAATAGGTTCAGGAATTGGATCCAAGTCAAGAAGTTGAAACTCAAGTCCACATTTATTTTCCAACAATGGAATGTGACTTAATATTGGTGATTCAAGTTCAGGAATGATAGGTGTGGGAATCAAAACTGACTCTAAAATATTACTCAAGTTTGTAACAAAACAGGAGTCAATATTGATTCAAAAAGTTGAACTGGATCACAGATTTGAGAATCTAGGTCACATATCTTGAGTTCAATATCAAAAAAATGAGAACTTGCAAATTTGTCAATAGGATTTTCAAAAGTGTAAAATTGGTGAAGTTCAATATGATCATCAAAAATAGGTGATTCAATTTCATGATGAATTAGCACAGGATCCAATGTTGACTCGGGAAAAGATTAAAATCAGGTAAAGATACCGGAGTCATATTATTGAATCAGGAAGTAAAATTGAATCACTAGTTGAGGTTCATGATCATATTCATGTTCAAGTTCGATTTCAGGAAAAGGATAACTTGCCAAACTGTCAATATTCTTTTCAAAATTTGGCGTTTGGGCAAGTTCAAATGATTGTTCTGAAATGGAACTTTGATTTCCAAAACAACCTGACTCTTCGGCTCTAACAGAATGGTTAGTGACATCAGAACTGGTCAAACGGTGGGAACATAGAGATTGGACCATCATATCTATGTCACGATTACGAGCGTTTTGAGCCTGAGTCATGGCTTCAAGCATCTTTTCATAGTTGATAGGTTCATTGTTTTGATGAAAAGATGAAGTATTGTCTTGGAATTGGTGGTGAAATTATGAGTGTAACACCCCGCTCCCAGAATATGTACCTAGTTGCGTATTCATATTTTATGATCGTATTTTTCGATTTACTTCCTGTATTTATTTTGTATTATGAATTATTTATATGATCGTTTTGTCTTGGATCCGGATTCGTGGACTCAGAGTCTGCTCTTCTCTGAACCAGGGACCCGATCCTAGTGTCTTACTCAATTTGGTCTTTTCGGTATTCAGATTTGACCGATTTCAGTTTTAAACATCATTTTCCAATATTTTAGATTTTCTATGATTTTCTGGAATTTTTCTGAATTAAATGGAAAATCTTCAAAACCGGTGTCGACTAGCACCGCTGACCGATTCCTGGATTTTTAATTTACAAATGGAGTCAAATTTTGAGAAACCACTTTCCTATATTTGCTTAGAATAATATTTACTATCTTAATTCATTTTTTGGGAATTTTCAGAATTTATCAGATTTTTGCCAGATTTGGTGTCGACCGATATTGGCTGCCGATTTCAGGATTTTTAATTTAAAAATTATAAAGAATTTCTTGAAATGGATTTCACCATGATTCTTAGAATAATATTCTTGATTTTTGAGAATTTTGCGGGTCGTTCTGAGATACTTGATTTTCGGACGATTTCGGTATTTTTCCGAAAGTTTTCCGCATCCGCAACCGAATCCCGGGAATCCGCTACTCTAATTATTTTCCTTTTTCTTCCAAGAAAATATCTTTCTTTTTCCATTTTCTTTCCTTTTTTCCTATTTTCTTTCTTTCCTTTTCCTTCCAACCTTCCACCAAAAATATCTCCTCCTCCAAAAATATCTTCTCCAAAATATCCAACTCCTCTCCCATCACCATGGCCGGCCAAAGAGCCACCTGACCCCTCCATTTTACAAAAAAAACCTCCCTAAAATATTTTACATCTCCTTCACAATTCCAAATCCTATATAAACCTTTTCTTCTCCTTTCCACTTCATTTTCTCTTCACCAACACCTTAACCGCCACCAACTCCTCCTTCATCTCCACCACAACAACAACCACTACAACTTCTCCAACTCCTTACCTTCATCTTCTTCCTCCTCCATCTCCATGTAAACCACCACAAACTCCAACAACTCCACCAAAGCCTCTACCTTCTCCTTTACCTTCTCCAAAAATACCACCACCATCAAAACCCTCCACAAAACCACCACCCCATCACCACATCAAGAGCCGACCACCTCCTTTGGATTGGGGCCGAGCTCTTCTTCGTCGGTAATATCTCCGATGATTATTCCAGTAATCGTTCGCGATTATTCTGGTAATCATTACGGTGACGATTACAATGACAAACAACTAACATCACCATCACCTCTACTATTTTCCACCACCATCTTCACTTCCACCATCACTTTCACCATCACAACACCACCTCCATCTCCACTACTTCAACCTCCAAACATCACCTCCTTCACCTTCTTTTTTATTACTCCATCAAAATCAAACTCCTCCACCAAATAACACCACCACCAAAGCAAGCACCTTTCCCTTTCTCTCTCCCTCCTCCTCTCTGTATATTGCTGACGCGGATCTCACCCCGCGTCCAAGCAACATCTTAACGCGGATCTTCGCGTTCTTGGCATCTGTTTAAACGCGGCCTTCGCGTTCTTGTACCGACGCAACGCGGAGTCCATGCCCGCGTCTGTGTCCCTTTCATGTCTGCACGACGCGGAGCTAATACCCGCGTCTGTGTTCTTCTCGTGCTAACGCGACGCGGAACCCATGACCGCGTCCGCGTTCTTCTCGTGTCCTGACTTGAACGCGGGTCTCGAACCCCGCGTTTGTGGCACCTTCGCGACGTGATTCCCGCGTCTGTGATTCCCGCGTCTGCTATTCCCGCGACGCGACTCCCGCGTCTGCGACCCCCACGTCTCACTCGCATAACTCGCGTCTCCCTGTGCACTCTCTCCTTCCATATACTTCTCTCTCTAGTTTTCCTCTCTCTTTCTCTCTCTAACTCTTTCTCTCTCCTCTTCACTTTTATATTTATGGCGCGTACGCGAGTTCCATGGATTTCAGAGTTTTCGGTTCTTCCAGAGATTTAGGCGAGTGTCCTCGCTCTCGCCACCATTTGGGTTTCCCCGCTTTGTCGGGTCGACATGTATTTTATTCCATGTTGACATGTATTTTGTATTGGGCTGAGTCCCTGTATTTATGTATGGCCGAGTGCCAATGACTGGACATGTATTGCTTTGTGACGAATGCTTGTATTAGGATAGTTTAATTCTTGTACATATACCATGCCTGTGTTGTATTTTACTGCTTTATACCATGCATGGCCGACTCTTCATGGTCATTGGGCTCTGGGTTTCTGCCCACTCCTGGGATGGCTAGTAGCCACGAGAGTGCGCTGAAACCCCGAACGTACTTGACCTCCGGACCCTTCAGCCTCCGGTCTCTCACTATCTCGAAAGGGAAGTGATTGGGATCGTCAGGTCTCTCCGTCCTTCAGCCTCCGGTCTCTCACTATCTCGAAAGGAAGTGATTGGGACCGTCAGGTTCTTCAGCTCCGCCTGGTTATCATGATCAGCACTCAGCACTTTACCACTTGATTCATCTAGGCGAGAGGCTGCCGGATTTTCTACTCGCACCTTAAGCCAAGTTGTCCTGGTAACCATGCCAGACGCTCCAGTGTTAAATATTGTTTGTTGTCTGTGCCTCCAGCTTGCTCAGCTTCGCTTGGTTGTGCTCAGCTACTACTTTATCACATGCCATGTACTTACCTGATATGTTAACACTTGACATGCCATTACTTCATACCTGTCAACTACATGTTACTATTTAACACCTGTTTGTATCACCTGACAACTGAGGTGTTATCACCTGACACCAAACATGCTACTACTTGGCAAGGCCCCTTGTTATGACATGACTTGCCACTGGACTAATATCAATCTCTTGACTTAATTGGTCACCTGCCAAATATCATCCTCCTGTCATGCTATCACTTGACACCCGGCATGATATACTTGACCTGTGATTATCTCATTTACGGGAATACTACACTTGTTATCCTGCATTACATGCAGTGACTTGAATCTTGTACTTGTTATCCTGTATTATATATACAGTGACCTGAATTTATAGTACTCATGTACTCCTGAATTCCTGATCATGTCTTGTACCTGCTATTCCCGTAATTTTATAACTACCTAATAAACCATAAAACTGGACAACTTACATCGGGTCGGGGGAAACTTGCGGCTATCAATATATGTTCGTGTTTACAGTGGTATTAGGCATGTTGTGTAACTAAAACTTCCGGTCTGACCTGTGGGCCTCCAAGGGACCGAGGGGAGAGCTGGCTCCCTCCTTCCTGGTACCATCTTGATAAGGGCATCCATAAGACCCTCCTGAATCGCCTTGCGGTAGGTTCCGTGACCAAGCAACGGAACATCCTGGGCCGTGGTCCCGGGTATGCATGGGACCCACTGTAAACATTGTTCGTTGATACCCCCGTTGGCTTCCAATAACAACCTTGCTTTACTCAGATGTGGATATATGTGTGCTGGGACGCTAGTTCACATATCTAGACATCAGGGTAAGACGAGTAATAATAATAATAAAAGATGCCAACTATGGATCCTTTGTATGCTTTACCGAGCTTACTTCTATTGGGTTTTACATCAGATTTCTGGTTTTATGATTATTATCATATTCGCTGCCCATACCCTGCTTTATCCTTGTGTTCCATCCCATCAGTCTCATGTTCCTATCTTACCATACCATGAGTACTTCCTGCTTGATATCACTTGTTATATATCTACCTGCCTATACATGCTTATGCTCACGACACGGTTTTCAATGCCTGATTATGATTCGGTTTTATCAATACACTTGTACTTATCTCAGCACGCCATCTGGCTTTTGTATCACCACTCGCCTGGGGAGTTCTATCTGACTCCCTTGGATTCTCATGTCCAGGTCATGGAGCTTGGAGCGTGTGAATTCCCCAGTTGTTGATCAGAGTGGCGCAGCGGTAGCATGGATCTCCAGCAGACCATCTGAAGCTCTATCCTTCAAGGCCCCCTGTGTGCCTCTCGAGTTTTCCTTTTGTAAACTCGTGAGTGCCTTTTGTACTGTTCATACTTGTACATCCTTTGTATTCTCGTATTTGGGCCATGTTGGTGATGTAATATTTGTCACCTCTGGTGATAACTTTGTAATTGTACTCATGTGTTGGAATGTATAATGCACCATTGCTTCCGTACTCTGATTCTTGCCTGTACTGATGCTTAACGTATATACGTGAGGGTATTTCGGACCTGCGTATATACGTTGCAGTAACGTCTCCGTACCCGCAGGATCAGGGCGTTACAGTGAGTCCATCAGATTTTGGGATTTGTGTTTTTTCGCATACTCATTTCCAAAATTGATAGTTTTCTATTTTGGATTGGTGGAACTGAGTATGAATCTTGAAAATATTGTGGGCAAGGTGGAGAAGGAGGACAAGTTGGTTGAAAATTGAACTCGGGGGAGGTGAAGCCCCACTAACTCTGTGAAGAGTTGAAATCATTCTGGAAATTATAGTTATTAGATTGGGGACATGGGTTATATTGATTCGGATAAGACCAATCTGGCAAACTAGGTTGGTTAAAGTTATGATATGTCGGGTTGGTAATATCCGAAAATGAAGTCGGTGTGTAATATGGATTATTATAAAGTTGAAAAATTGTTATTATAAGCCATATCACACAATAAAATACAAACAAAGAAAAAGAAAAACAAACAAATAAACAAACAAAAAAGAAAAAATTCTAAACTAAGTTAAGGTAGACCTATGACCTGGACGACTCCTAACTGGTTAGACTGTCCACGGGAGGTATTATGCAGACTTTAACCACAAGCTAATCAGCCAGGTCAGGGCAAGATTGGTGGGAGATTTTCCGTCAAAGACGTTCCTTAATTAAATAACCACCAACCTTCGGGCTTTCGGCCCTTAATCCCTTTCCTAGACACTGATTTTGCAGGAGTCAAATTCCAACATCTTTCCCCCTTAGGATAATCTCCTAATTGAGTCCGAGATATCCCTAGGGCCAACGTCTACTCATTTTTAGTTAAGCTTGGGTTAGTGAGTGCTTGGAATCTGATTTTTGGGCTAAGAAGGGTGATTAAATCCCCACCTTATCTTGTTAATGGGTGGTGCCCTTAAAATCAGTTTGTGCAAGTGTACAAGATATGTAAATAAGATTCACTCAAAGCAATGAAAATCAACCAAGAGATGAGTCCTATTCTACATGCAATGCGAACGTACCTTGCTCCAGCACTCTTCAACAGTAAAAAAAAATGAATTGAAAAGACACGTGCCTAAAATGCAAACGTCTAATCAACTTTTTTAACTTTTTCAACAAACGTTTTACTGTTGATTTATTAGCAGGCTTTTGGTGATGGCATATAAGAATTAAGATTTGCAGCAGCTATGTTTTTGTAAAGAAGCAACCCTGCACAAAACCAGTTTAGTAGTCAACTCCTTTTTGCCGCGGGTCCGCGGCTTTGGCCGCGAAAACGCGGCAAATAAGAGGGCACTTGGTCTCTGCTTTCTAGAGCAGAGGCCCAAGACCACTTATATGTTACTGCAATCTTATTTTCCTGATTTGCTTGCCCTATAACCTGCAACAGAGAAGAAAATTCGTTTTAGTTCTAAAAAATTTTCAATAAAAATCAGATTTCAATAAAAACCGTTACCCTCCCCGGCAACGGCGCCAAAATTTGATTGAGGCAAAACCTGCACACAAAATACAGTATTTCAGAACTTAAGAATAAACATGTGCAAGTGCTCAATTCTACCGCGATAGCAAGTGGCTATGCGGGTCGTGATCCACAAGGAGGGTTTGCAATGGAAGCGTTCAAAGTTTTTCTTATTGAAATCTTTTTGAAGACAAAACGAAGCTTCTTCTTTGTTTTAAAGAAATGAAAATGAAAACGAGTTATGTTAAGGTTAGAGAGAAAATGGTAGAATGAGAAAGTGGAAAAGAATGGAGAATGACTATTTACAAAGAAATGGGAAAGAAAGCGACTATGTACAAATGAGTTGGGAAAGAAGTGATTTGGAAGATATGGTGTTGGTGATTTAATTTACAGAAATAAAAGAAAGAAAGAAGATGAAAGAAGTACTCACCTAATTTGGTTGATGACTTACCTGGAACCCTTGCATGTTCTACCTTGCTTTGGAGGCGTTCAACGCATAGGTCATAAGATCGAGCTCAGTCCTTGTTCGCATTATATCATCAAGCCTTGCAAGAATGAAGTGATACGGATCTTGAGGAGGAGAACGTCTTCATGAAGTATCGTCGGCATTCACAAAGGCTTTTGTATACTTATACTTCTGGATTCACTTGCAAGCTCATCAAAACAAAAGAGGTAAAGTAGAAAGAGAAAGAAGAAAACAAAAGAAAATACGAACATAAACAAATTACCTTTTATTGCTTGAAACAATGGAAGAAAGGAGGATGGTACATCGGTGTCACTCTCAACATAAGCCTCTCTCTTACTTACATGAATCTTCATCTAACCTAAGCTTACATACAAATTACATAAAAGAAAAGAAAAACCTAAACTACAAGAAATGAAAACTAGGCTAAATCCTATCTCTGCATGGTCGTCCCATTTTCAGTGAAAATACTGACTTTTTATAGGCAAAAACCCAACCTACAGGATCCCGGGGAGATCGGGGGAGCAAACGCTCCCCCTAACTCCACAACCAAGCCGCGGAAACGCGGCTTTGGCTTCGTTTCCGCGGCCAGGGTGTGGCCAGGTGGCCACACCCTGTTGGTGGGTCTCGCTGGATTTCCCTTCTGCTTTTATCTACAGTTGGTTCTTCGTTTGAGTCTTGGATTTTGATGAAATGGCCTTTGATTTTTGCTTCAACCGATCGATTCTGAGAGGATTCTTCTCAACCGGTTTTCAACCTCTTGATTTTTCTCTGATTTACTGAGCTCGAATTAATTCTGATTTAATTTAGAATTCTGGTGGGCTTTTGGGCTCATTTCTCTTCATCTCCTTAAGGAATGGGCCTGCAAATAAATTAAACATTTAATTAGGACAATGCAGATTTTATTCTATAATAAGTATGAAAATATGATACTAAATATGCAACATTAGCGACCAATCAGAGGCGATAGAAGCTTTACTGGTATGCTCACGTGTATATTAAAAGTTCTTCAAAGTTCGAAAGAATGAAAAGAAAAGAAAACAAAGAATGAAAAGAGAAGAGTACGGTGAAACACGAAGAAGTGAGAACATAGAAGATAAAATGTTTGTGATTTTTGGAATATTTCTAAATCAAAGAGAAAAAGAAAGAAAACTCACGGCTACTAGCTACTAATGACTCTACCAACATGCTAACCTCTTAGTGATAGTTGCCTTACATGTATCAATTACCATCACTAGTCCTTGGATCAAGAGAGTTTCAAAGCATGACCTATATGTCAACTTTTACATCCAGATTCAACCAACAAGTGCAAGCTATGCTTAAACTATCAAAACCCAACAAGAGCAAGCATGGAATAAAGTAACGTTAGCTTATTAGAGAGTTAGATATTAGAGTGTTAGAATCCATCATCATGAGCCATCAATGGCTCTTGCAAGAGCAAGGCCAAGTAGAGGCTATTAGATTCATGTAGATTATCAAATAAGAAGTTAGACTAGTCAGTGATTAGTAGTTAGTTGCCATGAGAGAAAAGATTAACTAAGCATGTAAAAGGAGTTAAAGAGAAAACAAAGAGAGGTAAAGAGAGAACCTTTCATAACTTGTCACCTTATAAATTACAAAAACTCTTGCTTTTCAACCAGGTATCACTCTCTCTCCTATTACAAGATCTACAAGAAATGAAAAATATAAAGGAGGAAGAAGAAGAACACTAACCTAAACTACCCTAAAGTACAAAATGGAGATGAAACTACCCTAAAATATTGCACACCCCTGCTTTGAAAAACCCCAAGGGGTATTTATAGGCACTAGGGGAAGGGGACCAGGGGGCAAACCCTGGCCCAAAGTACGGCCGCGGACGCCTGCCGCCCGCTGTTCTGTCACCCCCTATCGGCTGCATGTCCCGATTTTGGGTTTTTGGTTCATGATTTTGACAGAATCACCCTCCTAAGTCAATGGCTATCTTTATAGGCCTTTAATCACTAATTAAATGGTGATTTTGGGTCTTCTTCTTCATTTCATGCTATGGACCTAGAAGCATGCAAGAGAGGTATTATTAGTAGAATTTAATATTAAATAAATGTTAAGGTGTGGTATGAAATATGCAGTTTTAGATACTAATTAGGAAGCAGGGCGTGACAGAGTTTTCTTAGTATCAGATCCAGTTCGACGTTCGATTTTTGATACAATGGACCTAGTTCTTACCTGTGACTTGAGGCAAGCTATATTAACACTGCAATTCACATATATTATTACACTATGATATCGAGTCCGTTTGGAATCAATCAACCTCTCTTTGAAAATCCATCTCCTGATTTTGATGTTCCTGATTTCAACTTTCCTTCCAAAGGGTCTGAACTTGCTTCGTCATCCTAATATTATTAACAATTCTGATATCTCATAATGATCTGAATTCTTCTCTTGATTCCAACTTTCTTCCTAATTCCATTTTTTTTATTTGTCTCTTGAGTTTGATCATTCCATGTTGAAGCCAGTAGTAGAGATCAGAGTGCGCAACGGAAGCGTGGTGGACCCTTGATGCAGTGAGAAACAACGTGAAAGCTTTATCTTCTTCTTTAACTTGATTTTTTTTATCATTCCCTACTTTATTGAAATTTCGAGAACAAAATTTTATAAGGTGGTAAAATGTAATACCCCTATTTTATAATACTGTATTACTATATTTTTGTTGAATATTTATCTAGATTTATTTATTATTAATAATAGTTGTTGTTACTATTATTATTATCCTTACTATTATTATTCTTCTTCTAATTATTGTTGTTATGTTATTATTGTTGTTTTGTTACTTAAAATTATTATTAATTAATATGGCTAGTGGTGGTTGTTAATTATTATTACATTATCATTTTAATTATTGATCATCATTATTAATATGTTAATTTTGTTATTATTATCATTTTTGTTATTAATATTCTTATGGTTCTCATTATTACATTCCCTTGATTCCTACCCATACCTATTATCTTTACGCATCGGCCCGTTAACGCAAACCCAAACTCAATAATAACCCATAACCTAATATCTATCTCCTATATAAACATTCTAATACTAATATTATCCCTAAAATTAAAACCTAATTCTCCATCTCCTTTTTCTCTCCCCAACCCTTGTCGCCACCATTGTCGGACTCTGGCAACCTTCCACCTTAGGCCATGAACCACCATCAACATATCACTCCACCCCCTCCTCCATTGTCGTGAGCAGCCCCGACGATCTCTGCCACCACCATCATATCACCTACTACCAACAACCCTGGCCGAGACCCCGATCCCACACACCCTCAGCCTGCTTCTCCCCTGGCCTAGCACAACACCCAGGCCATACCCCCCATGTTGTGCCTCCCACCTCCTGCAAAACTCAGGCCATGAGCACACCACAGTGAGCCCAACATCCCAATCCATGGCCGCCCCAACCTCTGACCATGCACATCCTCCTACGCTGCGAGCTCCGCCGTGTCCTCCGGCAGGCCACGACCTCCACCGGAGCCTCTTGCAACCTCTGACAGCCCCATCATCCTTTGCGGCCTCCGCCATCCTCTCCGGCGAGCACGCTGACGTGAGTTATTTGCGTGGGTGAGAGCTCTTCTCTATTTATGTATGTGTTATATTATTTGTATGTGCACTTAAATGATGTGTATGCATGTATTATGGGTTTGTGTTTTAATGTGTACAATTATTTATTTTCATGTATGTGCGAGTGGGTGATTGCATGGTTGTGTAAAGATAATGATGAGCTGTGTGTGTTAATGCAGGGGGGGTGTGTGTGTGTGTATGAATGTGTATATAAGTCTATGTATGTACCTGGGTGTATACTCGAATGTGGGTGTACACACGTGTGTGTATGCATATGTGGCATGCGTGTGTGGGCACATGTGTGAGTGTGTCATGTGTGTGTGTGTTAATTCCCCTCTCTCTATATATGGTTGCATGGTGCAGCGATGCGGAGTCGTTCGTGCAATTTGAACTCAGTAACAGGAGGTTCAGATTTGTACTTGTTGTTGACCCGATACGCTGGCGATTCAAAAACTCACTTACAAGATAATTTGGAGATCCGTACTGGTTCCTGCAGTAAAGACCAGACGATGATTCGGATACAAAACCGCGTCATTTCATGTGAGTGTTTATTCTTATGTATTTCCTGATTCACTGTTGCCAGTAGGTGTTCATGTAGCTATTCGTATTTTTCATGTGATCATTTGATAAATTTTACCAATGTGATTATCCGTATCACTAATGAAATATCAGTAAGCGTCCACTTTAATTATGTAGGTGATCTGAGTATTTATCAGCGTCATTTCATGTGCAGTTGTTTACCACTTTTGATTCACGACTAGTTTTGGAATACCTTAGACTGTGACTTGATTTGATCTACTGATTAGCTGGTCTTGTTCATATTTGAGGATAGATGACATATCTTGTGTATAGTGTTGATTGACTATTATTGGGGATTTTCCGACCGGAACTCTTTTGGATATTGAGGACAGGTTGATGTGACTTAGCTTTATCGACAGACTGTTTTACACTTGGATTTGTGTATGCTTAGTTTGAGTGAGAATTGACTTAAGCTTCATAT
Organism: Agave tequilana; assembly: GCA_038442645.1. Classification (NCBI taxonomy): domain Eukaryota; kingdom Viridiplantae; phylum Streptophyta; class Magnoliopsida; order Asparagales; family Asparagaceae; genus Agave; species Agave tequilana. The sequence goes on along the minus strand of JAVJIF010029662.1, from coordinate 80,468 downwards.
TCTTTTATTGGAGTCTTGATTAATTTGTAAATGACATGTATGATGGTGGGATGATTATTAGATGGAGAATATGATATACTTAACTCTGATATATATGATGAGACCGACTTTTGGACTGGTAGGAGTCATTATTTCTGGATTCACCATTGAGGAGTTTGGTTGAGTATTGTTGACCTTATTGATATTGACTACTAGATGTAGAGATGATCTAGATTTCATGTCGATCGAGGAAGCTACACTCTTTAGTTATGATCTAGATTTCTATTGGATAAGTCTGATCTTGAGGACGTTCTACTCTTCATTGGTGATTTCGGTATCCGTTGAACTAATTGATCTCGAGGAAATTTGGTACTTCAGGATTGGTTCTTGATCAATTTAGTTATTGAGATTCAGATATATTGGTGACTTAGAGGATTGAAGAGATTGAACTGATTTATTATTGGTCTTTTTGAAGTTCACCTAGAGGGGCTGAATAGGTGATTAGCTAATCTAATGATGGATTAATGCAGAATTAAAACTATTTAGGTAAACTAAAACTATTCCCGGTGAAGGGCTCTGGACTATCTCCTCAAGATTCCTCTAGATAAGAGTTGAGGTGCCACTATGGTTCTCTTGGTTGAATACAAGTGTGAGCAAACAATCCCAAGTATATAATAATTAAGCACAAGATATATTAAGTATATAAAGATGAAAGCAATATAAGCATGCAAGATATAAACAAAAATGCGAGATAGAGAGCAATCGCAAACACGGGAGATTTATTTCGAGATTCGAGCACCCTTGCTTTACGTCCCCGCCTTCAACACTATTAAGGATTTCTGCTAAAAACGATCCCACTGGATCACTTGGTGCCGCAACACCTACAACGAGTTCACACTAGAACTCCTTGGACCACCAATCCCTCTCTTGTTCCCGCATGATCAACACACGCAAGCACACTAGCTTGCCGAGGCCATATCTCTACACCGAGCTCCCATATGAACTCGAAACAACACGAACCCGCAAGTTCGCCTCCTCGAATACAAGGTAAAACACTTTGGCGATCTCAATACTTTAATCACCTAAAACTCTCTCACAATAAAGATCCTTATAGGATTGATATAATAATGGATAGCTCAAGTATGTTTGAGAAAAGTAGGATAAATTTTCTAGTGAAAAACTCAAGAAATCACTTTTGAAAAATACTCTTGATAAACTCTCCTTTTGATATGGAAGCTTTAGCTCTATAACAAGTAGAGAAAACCTCTGAAATAGATGAAAAAAACTAGTTTAAAAACTCTCCAAAAATCTTGTTAAAAATAGTCCAAGGGAACCCCAATTTATAAGCTCCCAAAATATGGCCATTGGGGGCAAAATCAGCAGCTGACGCTGCTGCCGGTCAGACATTTTAGGGATTAAAAACTTGGTCTTTTTACCTTCAATAAAATCCCATAAAATCACTAAAAATCTACAAAAATAAGTACTTTGAAATACTTTGAAGTAGAAATATGTGTGATCAAAAATCAACACATATTACAAACATTTTGAACTATTTTTGTAATATATAAATTTTGGCTTAAACAAAAATTTGTATTTTTCAAAATCAATTTTTCTAAAACTTCTCCAAATACAAAAACAAGATATTTAAACACTTTTGAAGCGTAGTGTGCATGGATATAATTCACTACACATATATGATGAAATATCTATGTTTTTAATATTAAGCTTTAAAATAAGTTTTGATAAAACACATGTATATTTTGAAGCTTAAAAACCAAAACGGTATTTTCTAAAACACATAAATTTTGTGTATGTGTAAATGAACTTGAGCAATCCACCAACTGATCTATCCTTTATATTACATCTAAAAACATATCTTGACACTTACAAAACCCGACACAAGTCTTCTTGAAAATCTTCTCATGAAAATCTTCTTCTCTTTCTTGACTTGGTTCAAACCTTGATCCAACGATCTAGACTCCTCTTGAGTCTTGATGCGATCTTGATGCGCGAGCTCTTGAATTAATACGTGCTAGCTTCAAAACTTGACTTCGAATTTTTTGTTGAAGCTAAATACCTACTAAGATTTTGATCAAATATGAGACTAAATAAACACAAGATCATTAGTATTATAACTACATGAGTTAATCATCATCAAAACTAGAGCGATGGGCTTTTGGGCCAACAATCTCCCCCTTTTTGATGATGACAAAACTCATGGAGTTATATATGCATGGATTAAAGTTAAGCTTCATAGAAGCTCCCCCTTAACTCATGCATAACAATAAACATAAATATATTCAATGAAGTACATAAAACTAAACAATCATATATGCATAAATAAGGAGATAAACATGCATATATGACCTCTCAAAATCCTTCTCCCCTTTTTATCAATTCATCAATAAAGAGGCGAAAACAAATCAAACAATAAAAATATATATGCGATATACATTCATGAAGAAGAAAGACGTGAAATTAGCTCCCCCTGTATACATGCATTACATGAAGAAGGAATGATAAAACCCTAACTCACATAAAACATAATATACAATGTATAAGCAGAGATGTTAAGCTCCCCCTGCACACGTGTACCACATAGAGAAGAGATGTCAAGCCCCTCAATATATGATACACTCAACATGAATTTATATATAGAAGAGATGTTAAGCTCCTCTTACATATAGGAAATACATATCAACAAATTTTGAAACCACTTTAAAAAAATTTTTGAATTTTCTCAAGTCAACAAAACAAATTCTGATACCAATGAAATCAAATTGTAGTTGACAAAGCATAAGTTGGTACCGCTTATAAATAACAAAATTTTAAATACCACTTGTAGGTAAACACAAAAAAAAATTTGAGATACCAAAAAAGATTAATACATAAGCTTATTATGATATATCAATTGATATTTAAATTTAAGTCAAGCTTAGCATAAACATAATTTGTGCTTTAAAAAGGTAGAGATATTGTAAAACAAGCACAATAAAATTATATATATGTATGAAAGTGAAGATACCAATTGAAATTGATATAGATTGAATCTGAAGCATACATATATAGAAAATACATATGAGTATACAAACATAAAATTTCTTGAAGATCAAGTGTATAACTCATAACTACCACTGTTTTCATGCACATGATAAAAGATATTCACTTTTAAGCATACAAGGCATGGTCGTCCATCCTCCGCCCTTAGGTTGGTAGGGTTTTCAAAAATAAGAGTTTTTTGAACATGTTTTAGCATAGTTTAATACTCTACTAATTGAAGAATAAATAACAAGTTTAAAATAATTTTTGAAAAACTAGTTATAGATCATTCAAACATGAAAACAAGTCATATATCCCATGAAGCATGCTAAAAACACAAGAGTTGACACTCGAAATCTATAAAGCTCAAAAATTCTCATGAAAACAATGTCATGAATAAACAAATGAAGTGTGAGTGTACAAGAATCATGTGAATAGCATTTTCATGAAAATAATCAATGAGGCTCAAAATAAACATGAAATTCTTTTAGCAAAAACATGAAAATCATAATAATTTATTTTTCATTATAATCTAACTTCACGGTATATGTATGATCTATCAAAACTAACAATATACATACATATCCCAAACACAAATGAGTCCATAATGTAAGTAGCATGAAGGCAAGTGACTCAAGGGTATACATGTATATTTATTAGTTTTAGACAAAAATAACATATACATAAAGCAAAACATATAAAAATAGGGAAAACAAGTGTAAATGAGGGAATCATCAAAACTAGGTTATACATATACATGTAATGAGTACAAATGAGCAATGAGTACAAACATATAATAATCAAGTGTAGCTCACTACTTATACAAGTATATACACATGTTTTAATGAAAAATTCATCTAAACAAGTATTCACCACATGAAGCACAAAACCAAAACATGCTAAAAATACTATCTATATAAAAATATGTAAACTAAAATGAGAGTTTAGAGATCGTTATCAAACTATATGCACTATTCTCTAAGCCTCCAAAACAGATGGTCCTCCAACTAAACTTTCTTGATAGTGATGCATCAATTTTGTATGTCCATCTAGCCCATGCATCCATCACAAAGCACCATATTTCTCACTTCATGTGAGGGCCTGCACCTACATCAAACACAAGTGGTGAGAATTTTGGTATCCATTTTTTTGGGTCCATGAGGCTTAGCATTATAAGGAACCCAAGCATTATCATTTGCAAAATTTATAGAATTTAATCTATCAAAGCAAAATCTTGCAAGATGGCCTTTGCAGCCGCAATGTGTACATTTGTACACTTTAGCATGCATATGAGAATGAGTGTGATCATGATGTGCATAGTACGCATATGTATGCCGTGTGTTATGTGCATGAATATGTGGAGCTTGTTTCTTTTCAAACAAGGTTTCCAATCTGGAATGGTTGAATGCACAATTGCTCAAAGTTGAGCTCAAATAATTTATTCTATTTTTAAAAATTGAATCTCATTTTTATTGATATTAGCATGAAGAGCATGGCATCAATGAGAATCAACAACCTTTTTCTTTTTAGAAATATTTCTTTTACTTTTAAACAATTTTTCTTTTCAAAGAGTTATTTTCTTTCAAAATAATTTCTTTTTCCTTTTCCACCAAATTAATTTTATTCTTCAAAGAATTATTTCCTTCACAAATATCATTTAATTTAGAAAACAAGGAAATATTCTCCTTTTTCAAAGCTTTATTTTCTTTTGAAACATTTTCAAGTTTATTTTGAAAAGAATCCCTTTCTTTTAAGATGGACTCATATTTAATCTTCAATCTTTTATGGTTCTTTTTAAGTAAATCATATTTTTCAAGAAGTTGTTGACAAAATAAAGCAAGCTCATCATATGGCATGTCAATATCCTCACCAAGCTCAGATTCGGAATTTACCTCAAGGGGGTTATCCCCTTGGACCATGTAGCATATGTTGGAAGCATCACTTCCATCATCTGAGTCACTCCCCGCATAGTATTGCTTTTGTTCACTAAGGGAGACTAAAGTATTCCATACTATAAAGGTCGAATCAAAGTTAGAAACCCCATATAAATAATCATCATTTAGGGTTGACTTTAAAGCATGGACGGCTTTTGAGTTAGCCTCTAGATGTTTGCCATTTAAATAATATAAATTTTTAATTGTGGCAAAATAAACATGAATCCCTAGGACTTTGAGGTACATGGACAACTTAATGTTCCAAGTTTGCATGTTAAGAATGTCAAACTTGGGAGGTGTCATGAAATCCATGTGTGTAAACAAATATTATGATCAGCTAAAAATGAGAATTTTTAACTCTAGGTTGTTAGACCCAAATCAAGAGCACCAAGCTCTGATACTAATTGAAGTTCACCTAGAGGGGGGTGAATAGGTGACTAGCTAATCTAATGATGAATTAATGTAGAATTAAAACTATTTAGGTAAACTAAAAACTATTAAGCTAAACACACTGTTTGTTGGCGGGAAATTGAAGATCGAGGAGTAAATTCTTTAATGGATTGTAAAGAAAGTTATAGCGGATCAATAATCCTCTTACAAGAGAGAAAAGATATCCAAACTTGAATCTCCCCTTTGTTTAATGTCGGGTTCTTGATGTGGCGATGGAAAGCGAATCTTATTTTTCGTTGACCTGGTGAACGTCATGACCTTTTGGGAATCCTCTCTTGGATAGTACACGAAATAACACAGTTTCTGTCCTCCAAGAATCTCAAAGAGAGTGTAGGCAAAGACGAACTTGTACGTAGCAAGTTGTTAGAAGAGTTGAACTCTCTCTTTCTTTTCAGCTAAAAATCTTGGTGTATCTACGATTTACAACCGAAGTTCTTTTGACCAAGAATTATCCGACCCCTCTTCCATAGCAAACTGGGCTATTTATAGAGGTTTTAGGGGGTGAACGTGTCCCCTAAAAGACGCTCCATAATGGGGGTTAACTCTCTCATTACGTGGGCAGTAATTGACCCAGTAATGAGGGCAGTTATAACTGAGACGCGGGTTTCAAGCCTCGTGTCTTGTTGCTGAAGTGATGCTTGAGGAATGCGAGCTTCCAATTCTGCGTTAAGCTTCACGTGAGACGCAGGCTTTGGACTCTGCGTGTTGGCACTGCAATAATATTGGGACGCGGGTTTCAACCCTCGCGTCTCAGTCCTTACAGTGATGTTGAGACACGGGTTTCAACCCTAGCGTCTTGGTGCCGCGCTGGTGGCGATGATTAGCCTTGCGTCTGGAGCTTAGATTCTGCTTTTTGCTGACTTGTCTTCAGTGATTTTTAGACAGTCTACAGAACTCCCTCCAAAGTTTTTGATATTCTACGGTTGACTGGGACGGATTTTGAAATACTTTGGACTCTGGTTGTATTCATACTTCTCATGATTGGAGTGACAATTATTTGAGATATTCTGAGCTTGACCTTATCTGGAGTATGGTCTTCGCGAGTGTACTATAAAACGCTTTAAAGCCACCAGAGATGATCGTGGTGAGTGTCTAGATACGTAGTCCAAGCCTCCTCAATGCTCTGAGTTGGTTGTTGGTGTACTTTGAACTAGGGGTGAACAGTCGCCTGCTTGTGCTAGTGTACTATTGAACTGATTTGCAGAAGCAAAGACTGAATGCAAGTCATGTAGACGCAGGAGTCATGTTGCTTTGGAGACGCAGTCTTCACTTGGAGTGGGGACGCATCTATTAGTTTGCTGAAGAAACGCGACTCCGGCTTGAAGGCAAAAAGGCGTTATTCTGAGACGCGAATTTGTGTTCTTTAGTAAAGGGAACACGATCTTCATACTTATGGAAGGACGCGGATCCATGGACGCGGCCCTTGATTCTGTCAGGATGCAGAATTCAGGATGTAGTAGAGACGCGGTCTTGGGCTTCTCATGACTAACGCACGGATCTCAGCTAGTTGATGCGGATGTGGCATTGGCTTAATAGAGACGTGGCTCTGATCCCTTGATAGGGCGCAAACTCAGGCTGTACTGAGTTCACGATGGGGATGTGACGTTCATCTTACAGTAGAGGCGCAATTTGGGCTCCTCAAGAGCGACGCACGGGATTCCGCTGGTTATTGAGGTCGCGGGCTTCAGGACGCAGCCTTTAAATCTCGCAAGTTAACGTGAACTCAAGACGCAACCCCTGAATGGACCCAATTCGCTGAGGAGACGCGGCTTTGAACCACTCCAGGAGACGCGATTGTGGATCTTTTAGTAAGAATGAAAAGAATGCAACCTTCGGGTTTATGGAGGGACGCGGATTTCATGACGCAACCTTTGAGTCTGCGCTTAACGCAACCTCCTAAGCGTCACATGTAGCCCGTCTTAAAGATCTGGTTGGACCTTTAAATACCAAGTTGGCGTTGATGATTGGGGTCTTGTGTCCTCCGATATTCCCAAAGCGGCAATCCACGAGTCAGCTCCTTATTGGGCTTTGACGTTCGTGCAGGAATTAAGGATGATGGCTCTGATTTTTACGTCATTAATTGTAAGCCTCATGGCTTGCCTATAAATAGGCCTCATCTTCTTAACAATCTGTTATTTAGACTGTTTCCCTTAAGAGCACGCACTCTGAGGGTCTTCATCTTGACTTATTTTTCTTCTCTTCAAGGGGATGTGTTCCAATGGACAGCGAGAACTCAAATCTTTCATGCTTTCCTTTAATCTTTTCCAGAGATTATCACTGTCAAGTGATTTCAAGATCAAACGACATCGCTTTAAGTACCTTTTACGGCTGCGCCTTAATGCATAAAGTTCAACCTCTAAAGGTTTCTTCTGCAGGTAGGAACCGCTTGTTACCATGAAATACTCAGTCCCACTGAGTTTCTATTTTCCTGCCTCTCAAAGAAAGTCGATCTCTTGATCTTTCTCTAGAAGTCTGACTGATGCGCCCGTTATTCGAAAGTCGCGTCTTTTAGACTTCTTGATGAAGCGTGAGTTGATTGACCTCGAATTCTAACTCAAAATCTTTTGAATGAGAGTGTGATGAACTCAGTATTTGGATCTTGAGACACGAGCTTTGTATATAAAGTCCGCGTTTGAGGTTCTTAACTTAAAGAGATTTAATTCTTTCAAGGCCTCTTGACTTGGATGTGGGAACTCCTGTTTCTCAAACGCGGGTGTGTCGACTTCTGCGTCTGGTTTACCTTGCGTCTCGTATTTTGGACGCGGGTTTAAAACTAGACCGCGTTCAGATCTGTGCTGGTTAAATCCGCGTTTCAAGTCCACAACTTCAACTGCATCAGTCCTTCAGTTCTTATGCTGTCGCCTTGACAGAACTTTAGAATTTCTACACTGATCATTTCTGCGTCTGAAGTTTACCACATCAAACAGCGCCTGCTTTTACATTTCTGTTTCTGTCTTAATAGAATTTTAACCTTCTGATTTTTGTTCCTTGCAGATTATTGCGTTGTCAGTCAGCCTTTTGCATCTCACTGGGCCCTTGGGAGAATATTTCGACCAATGAGCTTGTTCGATAGGTGAGCACTGGAGAAATCAAGGCTCCTGTTCATGGGCGAGAAGGATTTGCGCGATTGATGACATCCATCAAGGCCTTATTTGACATGATGCACTGGCAGTGCCCCCGGGTTTGGCATGATCACAGTGGGTATGGTGGTGGGTATGGTCCTCTTGCAGGTCACGGGAAAGAGGACGTCACCTATAAGGTCTCGGATCCTCCCTTTACCAATATTACCCCCAGAAGTGACATCGACGAAAAATCCATGCTCATTAGATAACTTTCTGGTGGTGGAGATGTTCATCAACGAAGGATCATGGCCTACACCAGTTGGTCGGGTGGAATCAGAATATTCTTCTACATTTTGACCTTGAGAAACACCATTGTTCTCGGTCAGCAATGAGCTTCTTCAATGTTTACATCATGCATCATGGTGTAATCCACATCCGATCGTCTCCATATTGATCAGTCTTTCTTTGACACTCTTCCAAACATCTTGTATTTGGAGTAGTGTAAATGCCTTAAGGAGTGAGTGCAACCTTTTACTGAGAGAGAGGGACTTCTTTGTACTCCTTTATTGTAACACTCAATGTTATTGTATAAGAGAGCATCTTGTATCACTTTCATATGTTTGAATATAAATAAAAGTGACACTTTTTCTTGTCTTTTATATTGTCTTGGATTCCTTTTTCGCATTGAAATCAGACAAATAGAAGTAAGGACCTTTGACTTGCTAAAAATGTGATAATAATCTTAAGGAGTCAAAGTTTGGGAAAAAATCCTGTTTCAGGAATTCAAGAATGCTGTCAGAGGTGTGATAATAACTTGACAGGAGTAGGATAATTCTTGGGGACCTGCCAATCTATAAATGAGAATGACAAGTGAAATTTGTACCCCCACGGAGGATTACAAATGAGTTTTCATCAGAGGTTTGGTATTAACTTGACTAAGACTCAGCTGGGGATTTAATGAAAACACTGTTAGAGGTGTAATGTTAACCTAACAATGTTTTTAAGTGGACTTCTTATTCTGTTGACAAGAATAACAAGTGAGACTAGACTCGCGGGGGATCTAGGAGAACTTTTACCGCTAGAGGTGTGATATTAAATCTTGTCTGAAGTGTGATGTTAACTTTACAAGGATGTGAGTCAGAGGTGTAATATTAACTTGACTCAAGAGTGTTTTAGCTTCATTCAGGAAAACTGAAAGCGTCATTGTCATAGGTGTAATGTTAAACTTGGCAGTGAGGGTAATGCTAGAGGTGTAATTTTGAACTTGGCATTGGTCATCTCGACTTCGACAAGAAAGTCCGAGGGAAAGTCATGGCCATAGGTGTATTGTTAAACTTAGCAATGAACTGAAAGTTAGAGGTGTGATGTTAAACTTAGCATCGCTCATCTCAGCTTTGATATGGAAGCCTGAGGAAAAGTAACTGTCAGAGGTTTAATATTGAACTTGGCAGCAACTAATCACTGTTAGAGGTGTAGTATTAAACTTAACAGTAATTTGTCAGAGGTGTGATGCTAACCCGACAGTAGTCGATTTGCGGTATGAGCAATTTTGAGGATTTGCCATTCTATTGATGAGAATTGACAAGTGAAGTTTGGAATGTCAGAGATGGAGTGGTAACTTGACAAATTTGAAGACTTATTGCTCCATATAGAGTTGAGACAAGTAAAGTTTGTACTTGCTGGGGTGTATTAAAGTTTTTCATTGTTAGAGGTTTAATATTAACGTGATAGAATCCAGTTCATTTCATTAAGGAGATGAACACCGGTATTTTTTTGTGATCCTATCATTCTGTGGGTGAGAATTGGTAAGAGATTTTTGAGGAGAGAGTGGGATCAAGATCACTAGGATTTTTAGCAGACCCTCAGCTATCAACGGATTTGGTGTGCCTTTACCAACTACCGTTTGAGTTGGGCTAGCCATGCTATTCCCCTCAGCATGATGAGTTGTCAAAGACTTATGTTGGGCTTAAAAGCTAACATTTTCCTCTATCCTTAGCCGTCGGAGGCATTAGAGGTCTGTCAGAAGAGTAACTAAGCTAAAAATTAGAGTTTCGCTTTTTGTTTCTTTCTCAGTATTTACATCATGCATCATGATGCAACTAGTGCTTGATCTAATAAAGGAAAGAAGCTCTTCTGGGATCTGGAGTTTTGATCAGAGGTACAGTTTAACTTGATCGGGGGAAGAGTGCTATCAAGGGTAGTATTTCTTCAAGAATTTGCCGTTAATTGGCATCATAAGCGTATCACCGTTTGAGGTTATGAGCGATATGCTCCATTTGAGTAGACCGACTCTATTACAAATGGTCCTTCTCATTTAGGTTGGAATTTTTCTTTTATCTTATGTGTCATATCATAGGTCTTCTGACAGCTAAGACAAGGTCACCTTTCTTGAAAGTTCGCTTCTTAACTTTCTTGTTGAAGGCTCTGGTAATTCGAGCTTGGTAGAGCTCGATTTGCTGTTGGGCTTGCAGATGTTTATCATCTAAAGCCTCCAGTTCTTAGAGTCGCAGTCGATGTTTCTCCTCATTTGTCATCTCTGCTATCAAGGTGTCTCATAAAGATGGGATTTCGATTTCTAATGGGAGTACGGCCTCACACCCATATACCAAGGAGAATGGTGTAGTCTTCGTTGGGGTTCGTACTGTCGTGCGATAGGCCATAAGCATTCACCTAATTTGTCGTCCCAATCACGTTGGCTTTTTGAGATGAATTTCTTGAGGAGCTTGCCAATAGTCTTGTTGAAAGCTTCCGTAAGGCCGTTAACAGCTGGGTAGTATGTCATTGAGGACACACTCTGAATTCTGAACTTGTTGCAGAACCTCTGAAAAGCTTGACTGACGAATTGGGGCCCGTTATCGTGGACAATTCGTCGTGGCACACCAAAGCAGCAGATGATATGATGCTTAACGAATTTGATTACATCAGATGTCTTTACTTCCCTCAAAGGGATAGTTCGACCCATTTAGAGAAGTAATCGGTTATGGCTAAAATGAACCGGTGTCCTTTGGATGATGGTGGGCTTATAGGGCCAACTACGTCCATCCCCCATATCTCAAATGACCAGGTAGAAGTTGTAGAGTGAAGCTACCCTTGTGCTTGATGGATAAAATCGTCATGGACTTGACAGGCATGACATCGTTTGGCATAAGTGATGGCGTCAGGAATCATCCTAGGCCAATAATATCCCAATCTTCAGAGTCGATCCCAAGCTTTGGACCAGGTTGATGAGCTCCACACATGCCGTCATGTGCTTCTTTGAGTCCCTCCTGTGCCTCTTTTCGTGACAGACAGCGGAGAAAGATCCCGTCATGCGATCGACGATATAGTGTTCGCGTGATCGCATTATAGTAGAATTTGAGGGCTTTCCTTCTAATGGCAGACACTTCTTTGGATCATCAGGGAGGATGTTGTACAAGGCATAGTCAATGTGAGGGAATCGTCAATCCCTAGGCTCTGGACCGGCTGACGACTCAAGAGCTTCTTGACTTGACAATCTCCTGTCGGCTTTTGGTGATCTTCAAAAGCGATTCTTGGGCAATACAAGTCGTGGCTGTAGATAAGTATTTTCTCTACTACTCAACTGGAAGGGCTAAAGAGGCAGCGAGAGATGCCATTGCATCTGCATACGCATTTGCTGGCGTGGTACATGGTCGATGTAAACGTTTCTGAAACCCTCAGCCATAGAGATAGTTGCCTTGTAATAGGGTATTAAGTCTTCATGTCTGACTTCGTGCTCCTGCAAACTTGGTTAACAATGAGTTTAGAGTCACCATATGCCTCGAGATTTTTAACGCCAATCTCATCGGCGATTTGCATTCCAATCAAGAGGGCTTTGTATTCCGCTACGTTGTTAGAGCAGGGCTCGGTTAATGAGAAAGCTCAAGGAATCATATAGTTCTGTGGGGAGACGAGTACTATCCCCACTCTAGCTATGACATGCCCTTGCGGACTTGTTCTCGATGCACCGTCGAAGAAGAGTTGCCACATTTGTCTTTCACAAGATGTCTGGGTCAGACAAACTTAGTGACTTCATCTGGGAGATCCTCGTAAAGTTTGGTTACCCTCAGATCTGGATGCTCAGCCAGGAAATCAGCCACCGCTTGTCCCTTCACGATTTTTCATGGTAAAAAGTGCATTTCATATTGTGATAGCAGTATGGCCCATTTTGCCAGTCAACCGTTTAGTGACGATGGCTTTGTCATGAGTAACCTCAAAGGGTTAACCCTTGATATGACGTTTATAATCTGGCCCACCAAGTAATGTCGCATTTTCTAGACAGCGAATGCCAATGCCAAACATTCCTTTTCGATTGGGTTGTACCGATGCTTGGCTCCGATCATAGTTCTACTCAGATAGTAGATTGCTTGCTCATGTCTCTGATCATTATTCTGGGCTAGCAAAGCTCCTAAAGAATGATCCATCGCTCGAACATATATCAGGAAAGGTTTTTTGGACACCAGAGCTGTAAGGACCGGTGGTTGCATGAGGTATCGTTTGATTTCCTCGAATGCTTTGTTGGCAAGCATCATCCAAGATGAATGAGACACCCTTTTTCATCAATTGGTAAAGGGTTGGCATCTTCCAGAGAGATATGAGATAAACCTTCGGATGTATGACAGTCATCCTTGTAATCCCCTAAGCTCCCTGAGGTTCCTTGGAGGTTGCATCTCCTGGATAGCGCAAACTTTTTCCGGGTCTAAATGAATTCCTTTGGAAGTTACCACAAACCCTAGGAATTTGCCGCTAGCCACCCTCAGGAAGGATTTGGTGGGGTTCATCTTCAACTGATGTGCCCGCATGATTTCAAAGATTGTCTTTAGATCGGCTATGTGATCACCTTTGGTGCGATTTTTCACTGTAATGTCGTCAACATAACATTCCACTGTTTTACGCATGTGCTTGTGAAAAATTACATTCATAGCTCTCTGATATGTTGCCCTCACATTCTTCAGTCCGAAGGGCATGACAATATCGCAATATACCCCAGTGGTGTCCTGAAAGAAGTATGTTTTTCATCATCAGGATATATTTTAATTTGATTATATCCTGAAAATCCATCCATGAAGGACATTCGCTCAAACCCGCACGTATTATCAATCATGACATCCGTGGTTGGGAGAGAGAATTCGTCTTTGGGGCAGGCCACATTTAGATCGCGAAAATCAATGAAAATCCAAATCTTTCCGTTCTTTTTGGCAACGGGGACGATATTGGCTACCCAATCAGGATGTTGCTCTTCCCTAATGAAGCCAAAGTCTATGAGTTTTTTTACTTCTGACTGGATTGCTTCCATTATTTCTGGATGGAACCGTCACTGCTGTTGTTTGACTGGCTTCACGTCTGAATTAATGTTAAGGTGATGCATAGCCATTCGATGATCAAGCCCAGGCATGTCCTCATAATTCCAAGCAAAAACATCTATATACTCTCGCACAAGAGATATTATATCTTCTTTCTCGGAGGATGATAGGCTTTCGCTTATAAAGATAGGCTTACGATTATCCTCATCTCTCAGATTAATCTGGGTAACTTTTGTTCAAAGAGAGTATCCCAGAGAGTATTTAGGTGTTTGATCAAGGATCTATATCAGACTGGATCATTTCTTCATCTCTGTCTTCCAGGTGGCTTGCTGAAATGATATATACTGAAAGTTCTCCAAAGAGTTTACCAACACTAACATCAGACTTCCACAATGATGTGCCAGATGAGTAGTTATGGTATAGTAATTTTTCAGACTCAGAGGCGGACGAAATTAGGGTTGATACATAACCCAAACCCCAGCGAGTCCGATGGTAATAATCAGGGGTTTCCCTTTCGGAATGAAACATCGGAATAGTGTTCTTCTTCCTTTGCCGAAGTTCAACCCAGGACCATTTGTCAGATCATACCCCATGCTTTCCATCATTCTGAGTATATTTGGCTCATAATGGGTGAACTGAGGAGGTTCATTCTCGCTTTCTGACTCTTTACGAGACATCAGTTTGGACTTGATTTGTCTGAAAAGGATTGATTTTTGGCCTTTGCGTCTTGCTGGAACCATGAATATTAATTCTTGCGCATCACTGACATCTTGGTACATTTCGAAGGATGACTTTATTGGTACATGCAATGATGTCAGAGCATACATTGCCGATCCGTGGTCATTATCCACTTCGGTACTAGTGTCTGATGGCACTGAATCAGAAGCGAGCACAGAAAAGTAAGTCAAATTTAACTCTTCATTAATATACCACCCGCCTACATCATTGGCGGTGTTATTAACATCGAGCTTATTAATGCTCGTTACAAGTGGATCTAATTCCCACATGCACTCTTCTTTCTCTGGCTCGGTGTCAGCTTCATTACTAGAGTCTGGTTCCTCTGGTTGTAGGTTCTCGTTTATTTCCAGAGAGTCCTGGTACAGGAGAGAGTCTGTGAAATAGTTCTCTACCCCCTTGAATGGATGCCTTTTAGAAATCAACGTTCGTACCTTCCCACTTCCGTCGATGTATTTCATGACTTGGTGGAGAGTGGATGGGATGATGGAATTATGATGAATCTATGGTCGTCCAAGCAGCAAATTGTATGAAATGTCAGAATTTATTATATAGCACGTCCCTTCAGACTTTAAATCCCCAATTTGGCATTTGAGCTTGATCTTCCCCCTTGGGCGCATACCATTGGCATTGAAACCATAAATGGTAGTCTGGGTGGTGCTCAATCGGTGGGTAGGAATCCTTAAATGTTGCATGACTTGGCGAGGCATAATACTCAACGCAGATCCTGGATCTACCTGAATGCGGCTTACTTCAGATGATCCAATATACCCTATGAAGTATAGGGGCCGATCATGTTTCCCCTTAACCTGCATATCATCTGCCGTGAAGGTGATGCAGGGAGCATTTTGGGAGGCATGGAGGCAATCTTCTACATCTTTCTCCCGTGATCCAGCCGATATCTGGGTCATGAAGACCTCAGCATTAGCTAGGGCTTCCCTCAGAGCTTCTCTGGTTGACTTTGATGCCTCAGGAGCTCGTAAAGGGTGATTCTGGCCGAGATATTGGCCAGTTGAACCAGGACATCAAAGCGGTAGGTATTGTAGATCCTTCCGCATTGTCCTTTAAGAGAGCTTTAGAAAATCGAAGCTCTTTCTGCTTCCCCACCAGTTGTTTCGTGGAGGGCTTGGCTGACTCTGTAGTGGGTTTAGGAGGGCTTGCCACCATTTCGTCATACTTTTTTAAATATGACTGACCCGAATGAGTTTCTGTCACGAGTGGTACTAGGTTCTGTAGGAAGAACTATTGTTTCCTCTTCTAAATCTGTTTCTGAGGGAACATCGGTTTCTGCTTCTCGGGAAGAAGCGCACACCACATTACTTGATGAAGCTTTCGCCTTGCCTTTGGAACTTTTGCTGGTAACAGTGGTCCATTGCTGGCTGTCATAAGATCGGGATGAACCCACATAATTTTTTTGTGAGATGTGGGGACAGGTACAAGACCCTTCTCTTTTTGATGATGTGGGTCTGTATTGATCATTCTTAGTTCCCCCTTCGGGATGGGAACTACTCCGGACGGTGCTGGAGACTGTTGTCCAAACTGAAGCAATGATGTCATATTAGCCATCACTTTCTTCTGCTCTGGACGGAGTTTTAGCACTTCTGTATCGATTAGTGCTTGAAGGACATCTTTGAAGATATAACAGCTCTTGGTGGGGTGCCCCAGCATCCTATGATACAGGCAGTAGTTAGGATTATCGGACTTACTGACTTCTTCAAGACGTCTAGCTTCAGGAAGCTTCAATCTGTTGCTCTGATTGAGTAGCTTGAACAATGAGTCGACATGCTCGTCCTTGAAGGAATACTGCTTGTTAGCGCGTGGCTGACTTGAAGAACCACCTCCCTGACGGGCTGAGGTTTGACGGGGGATTTGTCTCTGTCGCCAAATTATCTTTCCTTTTTGATTGAAAAGATGTTTTGGCATGCGCCTTGTTGATTTTTGGGTCTGGGTTTGTTTTCTTCTACCTTAACCCTGGCAATAATTTCTTCAGCCTGTTCACCTTACTAGACCAGTTGCTTCCAGGTGCGGCTCTCAGAAACTCCTATTTGGGCTAGGAGTGAAGTTTATAGATTGTGGCGGCACGTTTCTACTAGAGTGGCTTAGGTCATACCGCTAGGACATCGGAGTGTCATGCTCCAAAATCTT
The DNA here is from genome assembly GCA_038442645.1 of Agave tequilana. Taxonomy (NCBI): domain Eukaryota; kingdom Viridiplantae; phylum Streptophyta; class Magnoliopsida; order Asparagales; family Asparagaceae; genus Agave; species Agave tequilana. The sequence goes on along the minus strand of JAVJIF010029662.1, from coordinate 63,824 downwards.
TCCATAAATGTTTTGACTGACTCTCCCTTTCGCTGCTTCGTGGCCAGAAGAGTAGGCATTTTGATCTCTGAGTCATCTTCAAAGAAGCGTGTCAGGAAGAGCTTCTCCAAATGACCCCAATTTTAATAGAGCCTTCTGGGAGTTTCATGAACCATTCAAAGGCAAGCCCATTTAGAGTGCCAATGAACAAACATGCCAAGATGACATCATTATCTACTACATTTCGTGTCTAAGACTTGAAGTAGTAGATATGTGGTTCGGTGACCCTTTGCCGTCAAAAGCCTGTAGGGTCGGAGTTTTGAACTTAGGAGGGTATGTAACAAGGTCCTACTTGGCCGGATACGGCCGGGTCACTCCTGATTATTAGAGGCCTTTCTGGTTGGTAAGGTCTTCTAGACGCTGCTCCAATTAACTCATTCTTTTAGAATGAATACTCCCATGGTCCGGGTTGCCTTCCTCCTTAGACGAGGATTTAGACGACTCAGAATCAGATTACTCCTTCTCCTCGATATGTACGGAAGATGAGCTTTCTCCTTCTTTTCGCTTGCCTTTAGACTTTTAGAAGAAGTTTTGTCGGTAGACTTCCTCTTGTCTTCAAGCAATTGTGCCGGCATCTGCTTGAGGATATCGATAGATTCTTGTTGAGCGCGAATCATATCGAATTGTTCCCTCTGGACCTGGGCTTGCTGGTCATAGCGCCTAGCCATCTCCTCTGGAGTATTGGTCATGTACGTGAAGGCTTTCTTCTTTATGGAAGAATTTGAAGTCTGCGATTCTGCAACGACAGAATGTGATTCATTTACTTCAATGCCCGAGCTAAGGCACTGTAGTGATCGGGGCAACCGCACCAGTCCGAGTGCGAGTATGCCGATATCCACCTTCTGGTTCCATGTCAGACTCATCGAAGCTGACTGTTGGTTGTTTTCTCCTACTTCTGTTTGCAGTGACTTCAGGGTACTCCATGTCAGAGAAGGTTCTCCTCCTGTGGAGCGATACCTTTGGCTGATGGGGAGGTTGGGGTCAATCATCTGAACACTGACTGTTTGCTTGTATGTAAGCTATAGTGGCATTCAAAGAGCATTGCCGTAATGAGCCGTTCACAGCAATAAGACAGAGTGATCTGATTAGCACTCCTTTCCTTTGTCAAATAATTTCTTAGATCTGTCGGAGGGGGATCAAAGAGATCAGCCTCGGTTTGTTGAGGGCTTTTCAGCTTCCGAGAGCTATCCTTGCTTCGCAAAGCTGAGACCTAAGAATCTGAGACACGGAGCTCACGTCCTGTAAGATAAACGCGGCTCTCGCGTTGCTGATTGTCGCATCTGGGTAGCGACACTTGAGAAATGTAGGCCTTCTGGGTCCCACGTATAACTGTAGAGGTGCGGGTCTCGTGTCTTGGATGAGGGGCACGGACCTCGCGCTACTGATCGTCGCGTTTGGAAGTGGAACTTCAGAAACGCAAGTTTGGTGAGCCTCACGTTTAGGTTTCCAAACGCGGACTTCACGTATCTGACGTGATTCAGAAGAAACGCGGGCTTGAACCTCGCATCCTACATCTATTGGGAAGACAGTTGTTCGAGCTTCTCGTGCCTATAGTTGACGCGCACGCCGTCTCTGTCGTCGCTCAGCATTCTGATTACACCGTATGGGTTGATGGGAAACCCGATAACTTGGTGCTGAGGAAGGGGATGGGAATGAATGGGCTGAATATCAGCAACATTAACCACGTGGGTCTCATGGGAGACGTTGACGCGGGCATTATGTATGATGCGGTTAGCCACGACATCCTTCTTACCAGTCGCATCTGAGGGGATCTCAGAGCGGACTCGAGAGCAAGTCCCGAGGAGACTTTGCGGTACTGTCACGCCTTAGGGCTCTTGGAGCCAGAAGAGAAGAACTCTTCATACTTTGCCTGGTCGAACTCCACGACAAGTGATTCGACCATTTTTCTCACATAGGTGACGTCACCTTGCGCCATAACTTGCTCATCAGTAGAGAAAGTTGTCCCCAGTAGAGTCGCCATCTCTTGTTTGTTGGAGGGAAATTGAAGATCGAGGAGTAAATTCTTTATTTGATTGTAAAGAAAGTTACAGCAGATTAATAATCCTCTTACAAGTGAGGGAAGATATCAAAACTTGAATCTCCCCTTTGTTTAGTGTCGGGTTCTTGATGTGGCGATGAAAGTGAATCTTATTTTCGTTGACCGGGTGAATGTCAGGACCTTTTGGGAATCCTCTCTTAGATAGTAGACGAAGTAACACAGCTTCTGTCTGCCAAGGATCTCAAAGAGAGTGTAGGGAAAGACGAACTTGTACGCAGCAAGTTGTTAGAAGAGTTGAACTCTCTCTTTCTTTCAGCTGGAAATCTTGGTGTTCTACGGCTTACAATCGAAGTTCTTTTGACAAGAATTATCCGACCCCTCTTCTATAGCAAACTGGACTATTATAGAGGTTTCAAGGGGTGAACGTGTCCTCTAAAAAAGCTCCATAATGGGGTTAACTCCCTCATTACGTGGGCAGTAATTGACCCAGTAATGAGGGCAGTTATAAATGAGACGCGAAATTTGAGCCTCGCGCCTTGTTGCTAAAGTGATGCTTGAGGAACGCGAGCTTCCAATTCTGCGTTAAGCTTCATGTGAGACGCGGGCTTTGGACTCTGCGTCTTGGCACTGCAATAATACTGGGACACGGTTTTCAACCCTCGCGTCTCGGTCCTTGCAGTAATGTTGAGACGTGGGTTTTAACCCTCGTGTCTTGGTGTCGCGCTGGTGGAGATGATCAGCCTTGCGTCTGGAGCTTGGATTCTGCTTTTTGCTGACTTGTTTTAGTGATTTTAACAGTCTACACTCACAAGGTATAACCAAATAGTGTAGCCGAATTTCCGGTGAAGGGCTCTGGACTATCTCCTCAAGATTCCTCTAGATAAGAGTTGAGGTGCCACTATGGCTCTCTTGGTTGAATACAAGTGTGAGCAAACAATCCCAACTATATAATAATTAAGCACAAGATATATCAAGCATATAAAGATGAAAGCAGCATAAGCATGCAAGATATAAACACAAATGAGAGACATAGAGAGAAAGCAATCAAAAATATGGGAGATTATTTCGAGGTTCGAGCACCCTTGCTCTACGTCCCTGCCTTCAACACTATAAAGAATTTTCACTAAAAACGATCCCACCAGATCACTCGGTGCTGCAACACCTACAACGAGTTCACACTAGAACTCCTTGGACTCACTAGTCCCTCTCTTGTTCCTGCAAGAACAACACACGTAAGCACACTAGCTTGCCGAGGCCGCACATCTACACCAAGCTCCCAAAAGAACTCGAAACAACACGAACCCGCAAGTTTGCCTCCGACAATACAAGGTAGAACACTTTGGTGATCTCAACACTTTGATCACCTAAAACTCTCTCACAACAAAGATCCCTATAAGTTTTGATATAGCAATGGATAACTCAAGTATGTGTGAGAAAACTAGGATAGATTTTGTCGTGAAAAACTTAAGAAATCACTTTTGAAAACTCTCCTTTTGATATGGAAGCTTTAGCTCTAAAACAAGTGGAGAAAACCTCTGAAATAGATGGAAAAAAACTAGCTTAAAAACTCTCCAAAAATCTTGTTGAAAACAGTCCAAGGGAACCCCAATTTATAGGCTCCCAAAATATGACTATTGGGGGGCGAAATCAGCAGCTGACGCTGCTGTCGGTCAGACATTTTAGGAATTAAAAACTTAGTCTTTTACCTTCAATAGAATCCCATAAAATCACTAAAAATCTACAAAGTAAGTTCTTTGAAATACTTTGAAGTACAAATATGTGTGATAAAAAATCAACACATATTACAAACATTTTGACCTATTTTTGTAATATAAAAATTTTGGCTTTAACAAAAATCTGTATTTTTCAAAATCAATTTTTCTAAAACTTCTCCAAATACAAAAAAAAGATATATTAAATACTTTTGAAGCTTAGTGTGTATGGATATAATCCAATACACATATATGATGAAATATCTATGTTTTTGACATTAAGCTCTAAAATAAGTTTTGATAAAAGACATGTATATTTTGAAGCTTAAAAACCAAAACGGTATTTTTTAAAACACATATAAATTTTGTGTGTGTGTAAATGAACTTGAGCAATCCACCAACTAATCTATCCTTTATATTATATCTAAAAATAAATCTTGACACTTACAAAACCCGAAACAAGTCTTCTTAAAAATTTTCTCTTGAAAATCTTATCTTCTTCTTGACTTGGTCCAAACCTTGATCCAACGATCTAGACTCCTCTTGCGTACTTGATGCAATCTTGATGTGCGAGCTCTTGAATCAACACGTGCTAGCTCAAAACTTGACTTCAAATCTTTTGTTGAAACTAAACACCTACTAAGTTCTTGATCAAATATCTGAGACTAAATAAATACAAGATCATTAGTACTATAACTACATGAGTTAATCATCATCATAAGTAGAGCGATGGCCTTTGGGCCAACACTTTTCAGATTGTGGTTACTGTATCAGATACTTAGCATGGCTTGGTGTTTGATGTTCTAAATGACTATTTAAATTATGTGTAACAATCCGTTCTCAGAATACGTACTTAGTTGCATATTCAGATTTTTCAAAAGTATTTTTAATTTACTTCCTGTATTTATTTTTTATTATGAATTATTTATATGATCGTTTTGCCTTGGATCCGGATTCGTAGACTTGAAGGAAGCTTTAGTCTGAACAGGGGACCCGATCCTAGTGTATTACACGATTGGTATTTTTGGTAGTCAGATTTGACCAATTTTAATTTCAAATATCATTTTCCAATATTCTAGATTTTTTATGATTTTTTGAAATTTTTCTGAATTAAATTAAAAATCTTCAAAACCGGTGTCGACGGTGCCGCTGATCAATACTCGAATTTTTAATGTACAAAGGAGTTGAATTTATATAAATGATTTTTATATTTTTCTTATAATCACATTTTCTATCTAAATACTTTTTCTAAGATTTTTCTGAATTTATCAAAATTTCACCGGATTTGGTGTCGGCCAGTATCGCTGGTTAATTCCAGGATTTTTAGTTTACAATCAGAATTAAATTTTAGATTTCACTTTTATATTGCTTCTTAGAATCATATTTTCTATTTTAATGTATTTTTTGGGATTTTTCAGAATTTATCAAAATCCGGCTGAACCAGTGTAGACCGGTATCGACGGTTGACTCCAAGATTTTTAATTTGAAAACAGGATTTTATTTTTAAAAATCAATTTCATATTATTTCTCAGGATGATGTTTTCTAGCTCTGGGTATTTTTGAGAATTTGTCTAGAATAGTCAATATTTCCCGACTTTATTATAATATTATATTTTTAGAATCTTTTCTTCTTCTTTTTTCCCCTTTCCTTTCCTTTTACTTTTCCCACCAACTCCATCAACCGCCTACTCCCCTTCATTTAATTCCCCTCTTCCATCCATCACCTCCATCCATCATTCTCTCTTTTTCTTTTTCTTTTTCTTTTTTTTCTTTTTCTTTATCTTTCTTTCTCCCCTCTCTTCTTCTCCTTACTCTTCTTCTTCTCCATTTTTGGCTGATGCCCAAAGTAGCGCCCCTCCGGCGCTCCAGCCCCATCGCCAGCGAGGATCCCCATCCAACTTCGGCCACCTCTTCCTATCACCAACAGCAACATCAACACCACGATCTCCATCTCTTCCTCTTCAAAATCACCACCATCTCCACCTTCTTCTTCTTCTTCAAATTAACCACCACCACCACCATCTTTCCACTTCAACTCCACCCCTACAACACTCTACTCCTCCTCTTCCTCCTATCTCCTTAAATTCCTCCAAAATCACCACCAAAATCACCATCTCCACCACCACCACTACTATTCTCCACCTCCAAATTCAAAAGTCTCCCCCTTTCCCCCTCTTTTGGGGTGGCCGGCGCCACCCTGGGGTTGGACGCTGTCGGCAGCCGTGCGTGGCTAGGGGGCCACCCTGGCCCCCTATGCGCGGGCAGAGAGGGGGCGACAGCCCCCCTCTCTTTTCTCTCTCTTATCTCTCTCTCATCTCTCTCTCCCGATTTCTCTGTCTAGCTGACTCACTCTAGTTCTTTCTCTCTCTCATTGTCCTCTCTTTGTTGTAGCCTCTCTCTAGTTCTCTCTCTAGCCGTCTTCTTTCTACCGTATCTCTCTCTTTCTATCTTTCTCTCTTTCTCTCTCTCCATTTCTTTCTCTCCTCTCTCTTTCTCTCATCTATTTATCTCTCTAGTTCTCTCTTTCTCTCTCTAGTCTCTCTAACTCCCTCTTTCTCTCTCTTGACTTTCTCTCTCTCCTACTCTCTTTCTCTCTCTAAAAAATTATATATGTTTTATTATATGGCACTCGCATCCTCTAACTTACTCCGTTCCTCTGAAAGTCTCAGCAGAAACGTCCTCTGTCAATACGACATACCACATGAAAGCAACTGTTATAAGCCCTCGTGATACGATATATGAAAATGTAGACCCAGTCATATGATAAAAAGACTTCGTCTAGCAGAAAATGTCTGCACAAGCGAGTGATAAGCACCGGATGCGAATATTTTGCACCCGAGTGCGCTAGAAATTGGCAATCATGTGTTACTAAAGGACAGTGTTAAATTAAACCGTGTGCTACCTGGTTATCAGGCTATGTATAATTTGTAGCACCGGTCTGTTGAAAGACGTGTGATCTAGACCTAAGATATTGCGTTGGACCCATCGTCTAACAAAATGCACATTATAGAATGTGGTGCTCGCCTCGAGCCCACAGTCTTTCTCCTCACATCTCACACCCCATAACAGTTATATATTCGATGAGAGGTAATGGTGCATCATATTGTGGAGGATATGAGATCTATGTGATCATCTTAATTGTGTTGATATTAACAATAAAATCCCCTGAATCAAAGTGCACAATGAAAGTATGAAGATCATGATCAATGGTGGATGTGTCAATGTGTGAGTAGAATTAGGTTACCAAATTGGGGCAATAATGCACATCACTATCCTCATTATCGTACATAATCCAAACCAATTCCTCTCCCTAATACAGTCTAAGAAAATAGTGCCATAACCCTTAACATCCATGAAAACTTTAGTAAAATTTTTCTCAACAAAGATGGGGGAGCCGCGGAAGAAAAATTTGTAAATAGAGGGAAAAGGATATGCAAACCTCCCCCGGAAACTTGGGAGGGGGCCAAGGGTGGACTACCTGAGCAGTCTCTATGGCTGCAGATATTAAATTGGTGGTAGATCTGGGATATACAGTCTACGATGATAGGCACGGACCCTGGCGGCGCGACTAGATCAGCAGAGAAGCTGTGGAATCTCAGAAAAACTTTCATTTTCGCGATAAACATAGGAAGAGAGGGGTCGGATTTTGATGGGTTGGGGGCATTGCGTTCTCTACTCTCAAAATCTAGGTTAAAGTTTGGAAGATGATACCCGTGGGAGAGAGAGGAGGGGTATAAATAGGCTGAAAGATTATGACTTTTCTTTTTTACCCTTTAAGGATTTAGGAATTGTGAATGGGGATTTTGGTGTTTTAAAATTCTGTACAAAATCTAAAAAATCTTTTTGTGTTATATATATTTTTTATTTTTTTATTTTTTATTTTTATTATAAAAGAAAAAGGAAAATGGTTATTTACAAAAAAAAAGTCCCCTAAAAGATTTTTTACAATGATTAGCAGGGGAATTAGAGAAGGGTCTGGTCACTCATATACTGGGTCACAGAGACCCAGTTCAAAAATTCTGTGTGGCTCAGGCTCGGTGGTGAAGAACGGTCTTAATCTCTGACCATTGACTTTAAATACATTACCGTTCTTAGGATCAAAAATTTCAACCGCTTCATCTGCAAAAATTGTTTGAATAAGAAATGGTCCTGACCAATGTGTCTTAAGTTTTTCGAGAAAAAGGTAAAGCCTAGAGTTGTACAATAAAATCTTTTATCTAGGAACAAAATTCTTCCTATGTATGGACTAACCATGGAAGAGTTTGTTTCTGCTTTTAGAAATTCAAGCGTTATCATAGGCTACATTTCTTATTTCTTCAAGCTCGAAAATCTAAAACTTCCTTAAGTCACCAGCTTTTTTTAAGTCAAAATTGAGTTGCTTGATTGCCCACAAAGCACGGTGCTCAAGCTCCATTGGCAGATGGCAGGATTTTTCAAATACCACTAGGTATGGAGACATCCCTAGAAAGTTTTGTAGGCAGTCTGATAAGCCCATAGTGCATCAATAAGCTTAACCGACCAGTCCTTCCTATTCTGTCATACGATTTTCTTAGGATGAGTTTGATTTGTCTATTCGTCACTTCCACCTGCGCGTTCGTTTGAGGATGGTAGGCCGTGGATAATTTGTTAGAAATGGAGTACTTCTGCATTAGGGCTTCAAAAGCCCGATTACAGAAATGACTCCCGTTGTCACTTATTATCACACGGGGGGCTCTGAAGCATGAAATGATATTTTCTCTCTAAAACTTGATGACAACTCGGTTTTCATTCGTCCTCATTGGCACAGCTTCTATCCACTTTGAAATGTAATCAACGGCTACCAAAATGAATTGGTTACCGAAAGAAGTCGGATAGGATTCCATAAAATCGATGCCCCACACGTCGAAAATTTCTACTTCCAGAATAGGGGTAAGGGGCATCATATCCTTACGTGTGATTTGACCCATCATTTGACATCTTGCACAGAGTTTGCAAAAATTATAGGAGTACTTAAAGAGAGTGGGCCAGTAGAACCCACTCTATAGAACTTTCTCAGCAGTTTCGCGTGGACCAAAGTGTCCACCGCATGCAAACTCGTGACAAAATGTCAACATACTATGGTGTTCATCCTCAGAAAGACATAAACTAATAATCTGGTCAGGGCAATATTTGAACAGATATGGTTCATTCTAGAAGAAGAATTGTATCTGTGTGAGAAAGCAAGGTTTGTCATGTCTTGACCAGCTAGAAGATGTTTGCCCAGTTGCAAAATAATTTGCAATGTCAGTATACTAAGGCTCTTTGCACATCACTAAGATATGTTCGTAAGGAAAGTTCTCATTAATCGGGATGGTTTCTACTGGTGCGTTTGGGATTCAAGACAAATGATCTGCCACCACATTTTCTACGCCTTTTTGTCCTTGATTTCTAAATCGAACTCTTGCAAAAGAAGGATCCAATGAATGAGTCTAACCTTAGCGTCCTTCTTTTACATCAAATATTGTAGGGCGGAATGACCAGTGAACACCATTGTTTTGGACCCGAGTAGCTATTGCCAAAATTTCTCCAACGCAAACATAACTGCTAAAAATTCTTTTTCAGTTTGTGTAATTGAGTTGGGCATCATTAAGCATCCTACTCATATAGTAAATAATGTGCTGTCTATTATCAATGCGTTGTCCTAGGATAATGCCAATGGCATAATAGAGGCATCACATATGAGCATCACATATGACTTCAAAGGGTCTAATCCAATCGGGTGCCAAAATTACAGGTGCAGAGACAAGTTCTTATTTCATCTCCTCCCAAGCTATTAGACATCCATCGTCAAAATGAAAGGGCACGTCTTTTCCTCAAAGATTAGTTAAAGGTAGCAATTTTGCTGAACTCTTTAATAAATGTTCTATAAAAACTAGCGTGCCTTAGAAAAGATCTAATATCTTTTAAGCATTTTGGTTCGGGGAGTTTAGCTATCACTTCTACCTTGGACTTGTCAATCTCAATTCCACATCTCAAAACTTCATGCCCAAGGACGATTCCGTTTTTGACCATGAAATGACACTTTTCTTAGTTAAATGTCAAATTTTTTTCCATGCATCTTTATAAGACCAATTTGAGATGATGCAGGCATTGGTCAAAAGAATCTCCGTAGATCAAAAAGTCATCCATAAATATCTCCAAAAAACTTTCGCCATATCCGAGAAGAGACTAAGCATGCAACGTTGGAACGTTGCAGGAGCATTACATAATCCAAATGGCATCCTACGGTGCAAACGTTCCAAAGGGACAGGTGAAAGTTGTTTTCTCTTGGTGTTCGAGAGCAATGAGAATTTGGTTGTATCCTGAATATCCATCCAGGAAACAAAGTATTCATTTTCGGCCAGTCTTTCTAGCATCTGATCTATGAAGGAAGAGAAAAGTGGTCTTTATATGTGGCAGAGTTCAGCTTGTGATAATCAATACAAACTCGAATCTTTGTTGGAAGACGAGTTTGTACTAATTCTTTCTTATCATTTTCTACCACAGTAAAGCTGGCTTTTTTGGGCACAACATGGACTGGACTCACCCATTGTCTATCAGATATGGGATAAATTATCCCATTATCTATTAATTTAAGGATCTCTACACTGATAGCCTCTTGCATAATGGGGTTAAGTCTACGCTGTGGGTCTCATTTTGACTTTGATCTATCAGATGAATCCGATGTTGCATAATGGATGGGCTGATCCCCTTGATGTCGGCCATGGTCTAACTAATGGCTTCCCTATTTTCCCTTAACACTGTGAGAAGATCCTTTTCTTGTTGTTCTGTTAAATGGGAAGCAATTGATCACTGGGAAAGCTTCATTTTCACCCACGTACTGGTACTTGAGATGACTAGGAAGAGCTTTAAGTTCGAACGAAGGGATATGATCTATCAAGGGTTGTTCTTCTTGCAAGGGAATGTTCAGGGCTACGCTTGTTGACCACTCTATTGTTGAGTCTACTATCCGGTCAAGATTGAAGTCATCTGACTCCATGTCAAATTTGTGTTTAGAATCATACTCTATCTCTTTCTCATGTTCACTGTTTAGTCCTTCAATTAAGTTCACTTTGAATGATTAGTCATCGGCGTCTCGAGGTTGTTTTCCCAAGTGGAAAACATTCACCTCTTTGGTCATGTCACCAAAAGTCAAGCGCATTGACCCATTTCTACAATTTATGATCGCATTTGCTATTGCGAGGAAGAGTCATCCTAAAATGACTTGGGTCTGAGCTTTTGGGTTCAGCACGGGTTGTGTTACTAAAATAATGAAATCCATGGGATAGATGAACTTCCAGACCCGTATAAGGACATCTGTAATTTCTCCCTTAAGGACTTTTACAGAACGATCAGCTAATTGTATGGTAACCCGAGTTGGACGGAGGTCGCCCAGCCCGAGTTGCTGATACACGAAAAAGGGGAGCAAGTTGATACTTAGTTCCAGATCAAGCAGTGCCTGATTTATTTGTTTTTGATGCAAGAAAGACCATTTTGGGAACATTTGTTTTTCTTTCCTTGGTGCACATGTCTTTTAGAAATATAGCATATGTTGGGACTTGTTAAATGGCATCAAGAACTGGCACATCTTGATTAAACATCTCTCTAATTTTTTTCATTTGAGCATTGATCTTGCTGTTTGCTAGCCTATTAGGGATGGTACAATAGGCATGTATGTTTGCTCAGTTGATTTATCCTTTTCATCAGACTTTGAAGTGGATGATTGTGAACCTAATGATGAAGACGGGTTGTTCAAAATAGGCTTTGGTTATGCAGATATTATTGGATTGGACTAGAGCATTTGAAACATGGTTATCTACTTGTTTTCTAGACCTTATAATATAAACAGTGTTGCATTGTTTCGGTATTATGTACTCGGCTTCATTAACGGGAAAGGAGTTCTTTGGATTTGGCAATGGCTGACTTGCTAATGTTCCTTTTTGTCTTTCATTAAGTGAACCAATTGACTTATCTGAACTTCTAGCCTATTAATAGGCTAGTTGTGATTGTTCATCTTTGAGGCTTGAGTTTTTGACAAGGTTTCTAATGCTCTTTCCAAATCTGTCATTATTTTATCTGGATGATTTTTTTGTTCTTGATAAGCGGGCTGAAAATTGTGTTGGTAAGTCGGTTGAAAATTGGGTTGATGAGTCTAAGCAACGACTTGATGTGGAAATGTTGTCTTGGCTACTCAGGACCAGACTGACTCCAAGAAAAGTTGGGATGATTCCTCCATCCTGGGTTATATGTCTTGGAGTAGGGATTGAAATTTGGTCTGGTAAAGGCTGTATTCATGCGTCAAGTAACATCTGTTGAGCTTGGTATACAGGACACTCCTCAAAAATGTGAGTCAAGACATGGTAGCAGGTACAACTCAGATTTGTCATTTGGGGTGGGTTGGTCTGGTTTACTGAGTTTTGTTCCCTAGCCTCTAACAGTTCTAGTCTCCTCATCAGTTATGTAATTTCGGCCTCGACTGCTATAGAAGACTCAATGAAATGTATACCGATTCTGAATGTTGTGGGATTAGTCTTTTCAGGACAAGAATCCCACTGAATGCTCTTTTCAGCTAAGACTTCAAATAAATCCCAACCCTGATCCTCGTCCTTCTTTAAAAATCTCCTTGACACATAGTCTCAAGGAGTATTTTGGTTTGGTAATTTAGTCCGTCATAAAAAATTTGGCACTGCCGCCATTTCTCTATCCATGGTGAGGACACTGGGCTAACAAATCCTTAAACCGCTCAAAATATTTCTAGAATGGTTCATTTGGTTTCTTTCCTAAACTGCGTTATATTTTTCCTGATAAGAGTGGTCTTATGAATAGGGTAGAATCTTTTAAGAAAAACCTTAACAAAGTCATCACAAGATGAAACCTAACCGACGGGTAAGCTATACAACCATTTCTAAGTTGTATCCTTAAAAGCAAAGGAATGAATCTCAATCTTACGGTGTCCTCCCCCAGCTGGGGACTCCGCATCATCAAACATACTTCTTCAAACTCCTGAATCAAGAAATATGCATCCTCAGAATCCATGTCATGAAATCTAGGAAGTGTGTTTATAAATTGGGGTTTCAGCTCGATATTATTACCATTAGTCTCTAGTACATGAAAGCAGGATTGAAATGATGTTCTAATGGGTAAAACTTGTCTTGAAGCGATACATGGCTGGCCATGATTGGAATGAACTCTGGAGGTGGTGTAAGTGCAAGTGGAGTGTTCCTAACTAATCTTGATGAAATTGGATCCATGGACCATTCTTGCATGCACAACACAAACAACGTTCACCCAACAAATAAACATAAAAAGAAAAATAACAAACAAGAAAAAAGGAAAAACAATCTCCAAACCTATTCTAGGAACCTGGACCTAGAGACTCCTAACTAGCCGATTTCCTGGGAGAGGTTGTTGTTTGAATCCGACCACAAGCTAATTAGCCAGGTAGGGGTAAAATACGGTAGGAGGTATCCGTGCATAAGCAACGGGCATTAATTACGTCAAACCACGGTATTTCTGAGGCTTAACCTCTTAATCCCCAGCCTTAAATATTGATTTCATAATAGTAAGATTTATAACAAGTTCCAACCTCAGGTAATCACTTAATGAGTCTGAATGTCCCTAGGGGTCAACATCTAACAATTTTTAAATTAGGTTTGGGATTGTGAGTGCTTGGGAAGTTATTTTTGCGCTAAGGAAGGGTGATAAAATTTCCATCTTATCTTGTTTATTTGGGTGATGCCCTTAAAATTGATTTGTGCAAGTGTATATAATATATCAAACAAAATTCACTCAAAGCGGATAAACCAACCAAAGAGTGAGTCCTATTTTATATGCTATTCTCATGTACCTTGCTCCAACACTCTTCAATAATAAAGTAAAAAAATTGTAAAGACACGTGCCCTAAGATGCAAATCTCTAAACAAATTTTTGACTTTCAACAAGTTTTATATTGTTGATTTAATAGTAGTAATATGAGCATGGCATATAAGAAAAATAATAATTGCAGAGAGCTAATTTTTGCAAAGCAAGCAACCTGCAAAAAAAATCTATCAATGGTCAACTCATTCTTGCCACGGAAACGCGGCAAAAGATAAGAAAACGCTGCAAGTCTGAGGGTGCTTGGTCTCTGCTTTCTAGAGCAAAGGCCCTAGATCACTTATATATCATTGCAACTACTATTTCTTTGTTTCCAGCACCTATAACTTGAAATAGAAAAGGAAACGTTGGATCGAGAAAACAAAGCTAAAACTGTTGCCCTCCCCGTTAACGGCGTCAAAATTTTGATTCGTTCAGACAAAAGAAAAGTGTTTTGAAACAATACAAGTACCAGAGTTAAGAGTTCATTATTGATGTGAGTTATGTCCTTCAGTAGTTGTTCTTATGTCCTCCCAAACTGTCTGTCCTAGCCAAATGATAAAACGAGTCGTATCCTCAGGGAGGGGGAGCAATAGAAGTTTTGTCCGGTTCTTACTTTGTTCTCTTCAAAATATGTCCTTCTTGTTTAGTTAAAAACAAAAGAATGGAAGAAGAAAGAGTGTGAAATGATGATGTGATTTGGTTGTTAGTAAGAAAGCGAGTGAAAACAAAAGAGAAAAGAAATGTGGATTTGGAAAGTAATGAATGAAAAGCAAAGAAAAGAGAAGGTTTAAGGAAACTAAAGAAAGTTCTAAAAGAAATGGTGCAAACTGAGTTTGAAGAAATTTTAAAGAAGTTTCTAAGAAAAGTTGTTTGAAAAAGTTCTAGTTGTAAAAATGGGAGAGATTGCATGGCTAACATTCTACTAATGAACCTCACTAATTATTAACTTGCTTGAAGGTAGGGCCTCACAATGGATCATTGGCCTCCATGAGTCATGTGCATTGAGAACTAGTCATATGGTGTTCTAATAAAAGTTCTTCACCCTCCACTTTGCGTTACACAAAAAAAAATTGAACATCACCCTATCAAAATCCGTTTTAAGGCGAGATTAGGGTGAGAAACACGTGCATTGTCAGTATCGACAAAGATAATTGGGTATTCTCTAAGTCAAAACAAGCAAGTTAGGCAATAAATAGATCATCAAGAACAAAAAATTAGAGCATGAAATATGAGAGTTAGATTGCTTATTAGAGAGTTAGAGTTATCATAAGCTATCTATAGATCTTGCTTGCACAAGGCTCATTGGCATGCTATAGATTCATGTGGGTTATCAATCAAGTAGTTAGGGTTAGTGGGTTAGTAATTAGTTAGTCATACAAGAAGAAGATCAGCTAGACATGAATAACGAGCATGAAATGAAAAGCTTGTTAGAGATGTTAGCAATTGTTAGAGACATGAATCAAAAAAGCACAAAGTAGAAGATACAAGAAAGAGCAATGAGGAAAAAAGTAATTCTTGTATTGATTTGTCACTGAATCAAGTACAATAGCACTCCCTCTTTCCCACTCAATTTCTGAAAATAAAAACCTAGACTAAGTTTGCAATGACAAGAGAAGAACAACTAGAGTAGAAGAAGCAATTAAAATACTCTGCTCTCTGTTTTCTATCTTACTTTCTCTCGAGTAAATTTATAGTGTATTTATAGGTTGTAGTGGCTTGGGAAGCACGAAATGAGGGGAGTCGTGTCCCTCATCCGCGTCTTCATCCACAGGATTGCCATGAAAATGCGGTAAAAGCCGCGTTTTCGCGGCTTAATTAATCATGCATGGCTTGATCCAATTCCAGCTATCTCTCTTCTAGAAGAAGCCGGAGAATATTCAATTCTTCACATACTTGGGCTATCATTAGTCCAGGTTCATCCTCTTATTTTTAGGACTAATTTACCCCTATCTAAAAGGATCTTTCTTTCTCCTCAAGAAAATTCTTTAATAATCTGAAATTTGGCTGGAAAATCAAAATTATGTTACAATCTTGCCCTTAACCTTTTAATTTTATGCAAAATACCCAAAAGAGATTTATTGGTAACATAATTAACATAATTTGGTAGGAAATATGATGATAGTAATGCAAAATTGACTACTAACCAATGGGTTAACACCCTGGCGACTGCCTGAGCAGGCCCACAGCCTTTACGGGTCCTCTACACCCTGACGCACCCCTTGGGGAGCCACTTGAAAGTGGAGACTCGCCCATGCTGGCTGTTCTGGACCAGCTTATGATGGGTTAATACCCTGATGACTGCCTGAGCAGGCCCGCAACCTATATGGGTCCCCTACACCCTGACGGTTATCGCTAAGAAAACTCTTGAGAGACGGAGTCCTACCCGATGAATCCTTCAGAGCGCAACCTACATGGGTCCTCCATACCCTGACGATTACCACTCGAGAAACTTCTGAGAGATAGAGTTTTGCCCGACAAACCCTTTGGAGTGCAACCTACATGGGTCCTCTACACCCTGATGGTTACCCCTTGGGAAAACTCCTGAGAAGGAAAGTCTTTCCTAGTAAACTACTCGGACCATAGCTTACATGGGTCATGTTACACCCAGAGGGACCCCGAACGACTCTATAATCTACATGGGTTCTCTACACCATGACGGTTACCGCTTGGAAACTCTTGAGAGAAGAGACTTGTCCGACAAACCCTTCAGAGTGCAACCTACATGAGTCCTCCACTTCCTGACGATTATCGCTCAGGAAGATAGAGTCTTGCCTGACGAACCCTTTGGAGTGCAACCTGGGTCCTCTACACTCTGACAGTTACCCCTCGGGAAAACTCTTAAAAGGCAGAGTCTTGCCTGATAAACCACTTGGGGCATAGCCTACATGGATCATGTTACGCCCAGAGGGCCCTCTGAATAACTCTACAACCTACATGGTCCTCTACACCCTGACGGTTATTGCTCGAAAGACTCCTGAGAGATAGAGGCTTGCCCTGACGAACCTTTCGAAGAGCAACCTACATAGGTCCTCCACACCTTGACGGTTACCGCTTAGAAAACTCCTAAAAGATGAAGTCTTGCTCAATAAACCACTCTTTGCAAAGCCTACATGAGTTATGTTACACTCATAGGGCCCCCCGAATGACTCTACAACCTACACGGGTCCTCTACACCCTGACAGTTATCGCTTGAGAAACTCCTGAGAGACAAAGTCTTGCCCGATGAACCCTTGGAAGCGCAACCTACATGGGTCTTCCATGCCCTGATGGTTACCGCTCGGGAAACTCTTGAGAGACGTAGTCTTGCCTGACGAACCCTTCGGAGCACAATCTAAATGAGTCCTCTACACCCTGGCAGCTACCATTCGAGAAACTCCTGAGAGACGGAGTCTTTTCTGACGAACTCTTCGGAGCGCAACCTACATGGTGAAAATCACCTAGAGGGGGGTGAATAGGTGATAATGCTAATCAATGCACAATTTAAAATTTATGATGCAACAATCTCACAAGCAAGTGAATATAGCAATGAATGTAGAGAGCAAGTAATAAGAGGAATGAAAATAGAGCAAGAAATAAGAGCAAGTAAACCAAACGCAAACACCGAGAATTGTTATCGAGGTTCGAGCACCCAGCTCTACTTCCCCGCCTTCCCCAGAAGGATTCCAACCACTTCCACTATCACAAAGATGTCACAAATACACCAGAGTACCCAACTCCACAATCTCAAGTACAAGCAATCTCTGAGTTGTCAAAAGACCACAAACTCTCTCTTGCAAAATTCTCTTCCCTTACAAAGGTCCTTAGAGAATAATGAGTAGGAATGAAGCTCTTGTGTGCAAGGAGAAAAGAAAAAGAAATCAGAGAGTTCTTGAAAACACTTTAGAAAATGAGAGAGAATTTCAGCACAAAAACCAAGAAACCAAGTCTTTTTGAATGCCTTAAACTTGTGGAAATTTTGATAATTTTTCTAGTAACCAATCTCTACCTAAACACCCCTATTTATAGGAGATGGCTAGGGTTTAGAGATAAAACATATTTAAGGCTAATCAGAAAGTATTAAAAACCAAACATGTCACTTAAACACACTTAAGTGAGAAAAGGACAAAAATAAACTAGCTCAGAAAAATAGCCGTTACTGTTCAAACGGCTAGCTCAGTCGACCGGCCTGGTCGACCGCTAGTACAAAAAAATAGCCGTTGCAGGCTATGGTCGACCGCCCGGTTGACCCAAACAAACAGAGAGCAGAAGTCTTTCAGGCAGGCATGTCTCGGTCGACCGTCCGGGTCGACCGTGAAACGTGCACACTGATACGTGCAGCTGCCAGAACTCCGGTCGCCTGGGTCGGCCGACCGGCTTGACCTGACATGGGGTCGGTCGACCCTGGCGGTCGACCGGCTCAGGTCAAAGCCAAAATAAAAATGGAATTTTGAGAAGAGATCTATTTTTAACAAAATAGTTTTGAATAGGGATATATATATAATGGATAAAAAGGAGTTTGTAGGCTGAAGATAGTATACAAACTATTTTTGTACATATTATAGGAAATATGTTTGGAAACAAGATGTGCGCAAAAACGTGTGTGATAGAGCTTCAAACCTATTCACTATTCTTTTACAAAACTCTAAACTAAAAACAATCTAATAAATTATCTTGAGCAATCTTGAAGTATTGAGCCATGCAATGCCTTACTAGAGCCTTCTCTTCTATGTTCCTTCCTTGATGTGCAAAAAGCCTTCTTGGCTTCATGAACCTAGAAGTTCTTGCAATAGCTAAGCAATGGCCTCCAAATATGGTACAAACCTGAAACTTATCTTAACAAACTAAATAGTACCACATAGCTCCTATTTGTTTTGTTATCATCAAAACTCTAAAGAAATGGAGAGTGTAACCTTATGGGCTAACAATCTCCCCCTTTTTGATGATGACAAAACAAATAGGCTATAAAAAAATATAGGGGAGGAGAAGGCTCCCCCTAAAATTATGCTATATTAAACAAGGAAAAACAATAAAAATTTGTAATTTGCAAGTAAACATCATGAAACCAAAGACCATGGAAATATGAAACACTTGCAAGAATTCATGAAAACACATCAAAAACTAAAAACACTAAAAACATATATAAACTCATATGAAACCAAAACCATATGAACTCATATTTCTACATAAAAACTCATTCTCCCCCTTTTTGTCATACATCAAAAAGGGTTGTGAAAACATTTTTATTCAATAACACAAACATTAAGTTCACCACAAATGAAAGAAAATCTAGCAAAATCAAGTGGTTTAGTGAAAATATCGGCTAGTTGCAAATCCGTAGAAACATAATCAATATCTATATCTCCTTTCTCAAAATGATCTCTAAGAAAGTGATATCTAATCTCAATGTGCTTGGTCTTACTATGTTGATTTGCATTCTTTGTCATATGTATTGTACTAGTATTATCACAAATATTTTTATATGGTTATAATGCAAATCATAATCAAGGAGAGTATGTTTCATCCAAAGGACTTGTGCACAACAAGCCCCCGCGGCAACATACTCCGCCTCGGCGGTTGAGAGAGCTACGGAATTTTGTTTCCTAGAGGACCATGAAACAAGACAATTACCAAGAAATTGACATGTCCCACTAGTACTCTTTCTATCTACTCTACAACCCGCATAGTCGGCATCCGAATAACTCGTCATTGAGAAATCTCCGGTTTTCGGATACCATAGACCCATTCCAATCGTTCCCTTAATATAACGAATAATGCGTTTTACCGCAATAAGATGAGACTCTTTGGGACACGATTAAAATCTAGCACAAAGACACACACTAAATATGATATCCGGCCTACTTGCCGTCAAATACAAAAGACTACCTATCATGCTTCTATATAATTTAATATCAACATTTTTACCTTGGTCATCCTTATCAAGCTTGGTGGTAGTTGCCATGGGAGTGTTGCAAACCTTTGAGTCTTCAAGTCCAAACCTCTTTACGAGTTCCTTTGCGTATTTGGCTTGACATATGAAGTTCCCGTCTTGCAATTGCTTGATTTGGAGTCCAAGAAAGAAATTAAGCTCACCCATTGAAGACATTTCAAACTCACATTGCATAACCTTTTCAATTCCTTGCATAAAAACTCATTAGTAGAACCAAAAATTTTATCATCAACATAAATTTGCACAATTAAAATGTCATTATCAACATGCTTAGTGAATAGTGTTGTATCTACTTTGCCTTTAATAAAATCATTTGAAATGAGAAAACTAGAAAGCCTTTCATACCAAGCTCTTGGAGCTTGTTTCAATCCATACAAAGCTTTATCAAGTTTAAAAACAAAATCGGGATGAACATGATCAACAAAACCGGGAGGTTGAGCAACATAAACTTCTTCATTTATAAAACCATTCAAAATGCACTTTTCTCATCCATTTGAAAAAGTTTAAAATTTTTGAAAGATGCAAAAGCTAGTGTCATCCGTATGGCTTCAAGCCGTGCTACGGGTGCAAAGGTCTCCTCAAAGTCAATTCCCTCAACTTGAGTGTAACCTTGGGCCACTAACCTAGCTTTATTCCTAATCACATTTCCGGACTCATCCATCTTGTTTCTAAAGATCCACTTAGTACCAATTATTGGTCTATCGTGGGGCCTAGGAACAAGGTGCCAAACTTGGTTGCGCTCAAATTGATTGAGTTCCTCTTGCATGGCTAGCAACTAATATGAGTCCGCCTCGGCTTCGAGGATGCTTTTGGGTTCAAAATGAGAAATGAAACCGAAGTTACCACATAGGTCATGGAGTTTGGAGCGAGTTGTTACCCCTTTAGATGCATCATCTAAGATGAGCTCCTTGGGATGATTTGTGGCATATCTCCAAGCTTTAGGAAGCGGTTGAGAGCTTTCCTCTTTATCCTCTTGAACGTCACCAATTGGTTCTTTCTTATCATCTTGAGCGGGTGAGTCCTTCAAGGATAGTCTCTCCATGTCTTCACCTAATGGTTCAATCTCTACAACATTCTCAACAAACACATTAGATTCTTCAAATTTAACATGCATGGATTCTTTAATGGTAAGTGAAGATCTATTAAATACTCTATAAGCTTTACTAGTTGTAGAATATCCAACAAAGATTGCTTCATAAGCCTTAGCATCAAATTTACCCAAGTTATCTTTAGTGTTCAAAACAAAACACTTGCATCCAAAAACTTTAAAATATGCAACATTAGGTTTTCTAGAATGATACATTTCAAAAGATGTTTTGGAAGAATTTTTACATAAATAAATACGATTTGATATATAGCATGTGGTGTTTACGGCCTCGGCCCATAGATATTGAGGGAGGTCATACTCACTTATCATTGTCCTAGCCATCTCTTAAAGTGTTCTATTTTTCCTTTCTACGACTCCATTTTGTTGTGGAGTTCTAGGACAAGACATTTCATGCTTAATTCCCTTTTCATCACAATAAGTCATGAAGAGTTGGTTAACAAACTCACCACCTCTATCACTCCTTATTCTCAAAATCGAAAAACCTTTTTCTTTTTCAACTCTTTTTCGAAAAATCTTAAAATGAGAAAAAGCTTGATCTTTGTGTTCCAAGAAGAAAACCCAAGTGAAACGGGAAAAATCATCAACTAAAACAAATGCAAATCTACTATCATTTAAGCTCTTAGTTTTAGTAGGTCCAAAAAGATCCATATGAATTAATTCTAAAGGCCTAGTTGACATGATATCCTTGATTGGTTTGAAGAAAGACTTGGTTTGTTTCCAAGTTGGCACGCACCACAAATGCGGTCTTTCTCAAACTTCAAGCAAGGTATACCCTTCACCAATTCTTTAGAATTAATCCTAGAAAGATGGTCAAAAGATGCATGTCCTAATCTTCTATGCCAAAGCCAAGAGTTTTCATCAAAAGCATTTAAGCATTTAGTAGAACATTCCACATTAAGCATGTCAATGATATAAACATTATCATCACGAAAACCGGTGAGAATACAATCACTGGTTTTAACATCAAAAAACTTGCAAGAAGAATCATCAAAAATAACTTTAAGTCCACGATCACAAAATTGACTAATGCTAAGCAAATTATGTTTCAAACCATCAACAAGTACAACATTTTCTATAGTAGGAGATGCACCAATTTGAATGTTACCTATACCGATGATAGTGCCTTTGGAGTCATCCCCGAAGGTGACGGAGCCACCTTCCTCGTACCTTGATAGGGTTGTAAAGTTATTGATGTCCCATGTCATGTGTCTTGAACAACCACTATCAAGGTACCACCACTCCCTACGTCTTGGAGCCTTGGTGTATACCTATATCAAATAATTTAGGACTTGATTTTGGTACCCACATTTTCTTGAGTCCTAAAGAGTTAGTTTCATTAACCCAAACAAGATTATTTGATCTATTTACTTGGTCAAAATAAAATTTAGCCAAATGTCCATTCTTACCACAATATGTGCATCTATACACTCTACCATATTTAAAAGCATAGTGAGTGTGTGATTTGTGAGCATGAGAATTGTGAGCATGAAAAGATTTAGCATGAGAAGTGTTATGTGTAGTGTGAGCATGAGAAATCTTAACATGTGAATCTTTAGCATGAGAGGTGTGCTTTTTAGAAAACATTTCTCTAAGTTTCTTAGTGTTAAAAGCACAATCCTTTAAAGTCTTTTCAAAATCAACAATTCTAGTTTTTAAAGAAGAAATTTCTTTTCATCAATCTTAGGAAATTTTGCTTTACAAGCAACTTTGTAAGCACTAAATTCATTTTAGGTAGAAATGAGAGTTGAAGAAATTTCATCTTTTTCTTTAGAAATAATAGCAAGTTGATTCTTAAGAAAAGCAACTTCTTTTTCTAATTTTGAGCATTCAATCTTTTTATTATCATATGTTTCTGAAAGTTCAACAAAGGCATGAACAAGAACTTCTTTACTTAATTCATCCTCTTCATCATCATCAAGAGATTGAGGGGTTACCTTTGGTGTGTTTGCCATGAAACACATATTCGCTATATCCGCCTCTTCTTCGGACTCGCTTTCCGAATCCCAAGTTGCCTTGTACGCTTTCTTTTCTTCCAGTTTCTTTGGCTTGAAGGAGGAGGTCATCTTCTTCTTGAACTCCGGGCAATTCGCCATGATGTGTCCGGGCTTTCGGTAATTGTAGCATATAATTCTCCTCTCCTCTTTGCCTTCAAATTACCTTCGAAAGTTGAGCTTGTTCCTCCGGTACATTCTCTTCACATTGCGAACAAGTAGTGATAGCTCCTCATCTTCTTCTTCATCTTCTTCATCGTCTTCAAGAGTGGATGAAGACTTGAAGGCTGTGGATTTCTTCTTTAGTGGAGCGGCCTCTTCTCTTACTTTCTTTTCCATCTCATGGGTCTTTAAGTTCCCAATGAGACTAAATAGGTCCATCTCATCCTTGTCGTTCAATTCTTTTAAGGTGGTGGCCTTGATCTCCCATGATGTAGGAAGTGCCCGAATCACTTTTCGCACCTTTTGGTCATTGGAGATGTCATCACCTAAAGAAGAAAGAGCATTGGTGATTTTAGTAAATCTAGTAATCATACAATCAATAGATTCTTCATCAATCATTTAAAGGATTCATATTGGGACCTTAAGAGATCTATCTTAGCTCTTTTAACTTGTGAAGTCCCCTCGTGTGTGACCAATAAATGTTGCCAAATCTCATAGGCGGATTGGCAATGAATTACCCGTGTAAGGTCATCCTCATTCAAGGCAGTTAAGAGGGAATTTTGGGCCTTAGAGTTAGCCTCATATTCTCTAAAGTTGAAGTCGGTCCATGTGCTCTCATCACTATCGGGTGAAACATAGGGTTTGGTTAATGATTTAGCAACTAAGCTACCTAAGGATTGCAAAAAGATAGTCATCCTAACCTTCCAAATAGGGAAGTTGAGTCCATCAAATTTAGGAGGGGTTTTGATGTTATCGCCATGTTTACTAGTGAATGACAAATGGAATGCAAATGTTGATTAGCAAATTTTAAAGATCTCTCTATGGATGTTAAGCCAAAACCTAGAGTCCAAGCTCTGATACCAATTGAAAATCACCTAGAGGAGGGGTGAATAGGTGATAATGCTAATCAATGCACAATTTAAAATTTATGATGCAACAATCTCACAAAGCAAGTGAATATAGCAATGAATGTAGAGAGCAAGTAATAAGAGCAATGAAAATAGAGCAAGAAATAAGAGCAAGTAAACCAAACACAAACACCGAGAATTGTTATCGAGGTTCGAGCACCCAGCTCTACTTCCCCGCCTTCCCCAGAAGGATCCAACCACTTCCACTATCACAAAGATGTCACAAATACACCGGAGTACCCAACTCCACAATCTCAAGTACAAGCAATCTCTGAGTAGTCAAAAGACCACAAACTCTCTTTTGCAAAATTCTCTTCCCTTACAAAGGTCTTTAGAGAATAATGAGTAGGAATGAAGCTCTTGTGTGTAAGGAGAAAAGAAAAAGAAATCAGAGAGTTCTTGAAAACACTTTAGAAAATGAGAGAGAATTTCAGCACAAAAACCAAGAAACCAAGTCTTTTTGAATGCCTTAAACTTGTGGAAATTTTGATAATTTTTCTAGTAACCAATCTCTCCCTAAACACCCCTATTTATAGGAGAGGGCTAGGGTTTAGAGATAAAACATATTTAAGGCTAATTAGAAAATTAAAAACCAAAACATGTCACTTAAACACACTTAAGTGAGAAAGGACAAAAATAAACCAGCTCAAAAAAATAGCCGTTACTGTTCAAACGGCTAGCTCGGTCGACCGGCCCGGTCGACCGCTAGTACAAAAAAATAGCCGTTGTAGGCTACGGTCGACCGCCCGGTCGACCCAAACAAACAGAGAGCAGAAGTCTTTCAGGCAGGCATGTCTTGGTCGACCGTCCGGGTCGACCGTGAAACGTGCACACTGATACGTGCAGCTGCCAGAACTCCGGTCGCCTGGGTCGGCCGACCGGCTTGACCTGACATGGGGTCGGTCGACCCTGGCGGTCGACCGGCTCAGGTCAAAAGCCAAAATAAAAATGGAATTTTGAGAAGAGTTCTATTTTTAACAAAATAGTTTTGAATAGGGATATATATAATGGATAAAAAGGAGTTTGTAGGCTGAAGATAGTATACAAACTATTTTTGTACATATTATAGGAAATATGTTTGGAAACAAGATGTGCGCAAAAACGTGTGTGATAGAGCTTCAAACCTATTCACTATTCTTTAACAAACCTCTAAACTAAAAATAATCTAATAAATTATCTTGAGCAATCGTGAAGTATTGAGCCATGCAATGCCTTGCTAGAGCCTTCTCTTCTATGTTCCTTCCTTGATGTGCAAAAAGCCTTCTTTGCTTCATGAACCTAGAAGTTCTTGCAATAGCTAAGCAATGGCCTCTAAATATGGTACAAACCTGAAACTTATCTTAACAAACTAATTAGTACCACATAGCTCCTATTTGTTTTGTTATCATCAAAACTCTAAACAAATGGAGAGTGTAACCTTATGGGCCAACACATGGGTCCTCTACACCCTGACGGTTACCCCTCGGGAAAACTCCTAAGAGGTAGAGTCTTGCCCAATAAATCACTCGGGGCATAGCCTACATGTTACACCCTGAGGGCCCCAAATGACTCTACAACCTACATGGATCCTCTGCACCCTGACGGTCACTTACCGGTGAACCCCAGAAAGACAGGAGCTCACCCCTAGCAGGCGGGTTTTCCCTCAACTACGAATCCCCTAGTAGGCCCCACCAGAGGGCAACACACTGAGTCATTTTGAGTGCCACAAAGCAAGATAGCTCCCGAGGAGTAGGGCAATCACAATCATAAACAAGGCAAGATTTGAACAAAATTGTCATTGATTGTCTTTTCTATGTATTACAAAGTTTCTAGATTACACCCTCCTTTTACAAATGTGGATACATCTAACAAGTGTGATACAAGTACATATTTCGATTTTGCATTTATGTGTTATTCCTAAAAGAAAAGGTAGAGGCGCCCATTCTTACGTCCCAGCTGCGTTTTGGTGAGGACTCCTAAGCAAACAATCCACCAGGGCCAGATGAGCGATGATACTAAAAACTCCCAGGAAGACCACTAGTATGGAGGGCCGTGACCAAATTATAGACCAAAGCTTGCAAGGTGAAGGAGGATACCGATGCCAAGATTGTGATTCTAGAGCAAAGACGAACAAAGAGGAGATGCCCCATAAGAGCACAGGTGAAAAGCCCCTGTTACTAGAGCTTGCGTCGAATATCCATAAGCTCCCTGCTACATGCTCGCTGCAAAGAGAGAAAATGAAGTCAAACTTAATCTCCTCTCCAATCCGCTTCGACCAAAGGCCAGATGTGCAGTCCAAGCAGAAGATAGGTCATTCCCTGTTTGTCTCTACAACTGGATCTTGTCGCAAGGACTGAAACTTCTTGACGAGCCCATCACAAGAACTGAATCCTTGACAAACAGACTCTTGAACATCAAGAGTGTAGCAAGCATCACCACCCATTCCATCTCCTTCTTCTACTAAATAAAGAATGAAGGAGACATTACTGCTTGCAAAAAAGGCTTTAACAGCTAAAAACTTTTAGGAAGCAGACCATGTCTCTCTTAAAGAGTCCCACCCTATATATAGGGAAAAGAAGCCCAACAGTTAATCGCTCAGGTTCCTAATCCTAAAGGAAGATGTAGCATCGCTCCACTTTGGACCCGTGTCATAGAAGAAGGAACTCGAACCATCACGCCAGATACGCCATGCCTTCCTCGAAAATCGCTCGCATTCATAAGGGACGGTTACTTTATCAACACCGCCACTTCAGATATGCGGTACCCATCTCGAATGCAGCGTTGCATAAGAAGCTGTAATATGGTCGGCGTTACATTGGATGTGACACATATTTAAAGCTCTGCCAGACTGTATGACCACGCACGTTGCTACAGGACAAAACCTGAAGCGACAACAAGCACCTTGAGTTTAGGCTCAGAAAGTTCTCATTTCATTCTGCTCCGCTCTCTACATTGGAGACTCTGAGAACATGAAATTCCTCGATAGAGAGTTCCCGACCTTTTCAAAGAGAAGGGAGCAGAGAGGGCATCTGTAGTGGTCACTTTCTGACCCACCCGAGATCATGGTACATGTCTATTCAGCCTCTGACGGATAAGGAATTTAAGTATTCAAACTGAGCAAGACTTCCTAGCCTCATTTATTTGTCATGACTTGTATAAATAGGAGATCCCTTCCAATGAGAAAGGGATCAATTCACTCGAACCCAGAGAAGCCTATTGTAATCGTCATTGATATGTGGCTCGTCATTGACATAGTGAAACTTTTCTCTCTCTTTGGTTTTTTCTAGCTATATCCACTTTCCTATTCTAATGCGTGGACTGATTCCTTAAGAATTATCCAGTGCAAGAAGAAACAAATTTTTTTTGGAGGATTTAACCAGAGTGAGAAGAAGATGGCAAAGCAATAAGCTCCACTAGATACAAATGTTGGGTGGGAAAGCTAGAATTTTCCTATAGTTTTCACTTTAGCCTATTCATTTAGTCCCACATGGGATGAGATATAGGAAAAAAACGTGGTTTAAATACCAATTCTTTCTCATCTTATTTGTTATGATTTGTATGCACTGAGACAGGTACACCACACACGCGCTCGCGCACACACCAAGTCCGTCGCGACGTGTCACGTGCACGTGCACAAACTCCTTTTGTTTTATTTCATTTTCTTTTTAACTTTAATTGATTTGAACTTTGACTAATTTAATTGACGGTTATAGATCTTGAGATCCTGGACCGTGAGCATTAAATCGTCCATTACTTGCAAATCCGGGATATAGCTGTTGGACTAGAGTGCTCTGCAACCTATAAATAGATCCCCCAAGTGCTAAAGCAAACACATTGCAAGCTAATAGGCCTTTGATTTTGGGTTGTGGGTATACATTGTAATGGGATAGTGAGCCAGGAATTGGCAGTTAGGGGAGTTTATACTGTATAGCCGGTTTGGCTTTCATACAGTTTCGATAAATAAAATTTACATTCTCCAAAAAAAAAAAAACACATTGCAAGCTTTCTTTTCTCCCTCTCTCGAGCTTTTAATGTGAAGAGTTCTAGTCTTCTTTTAAAAATAAACTTATATTTCTTCTTAGTAGGTTATTGTTCCTCTCCGTGCTTACGCTCACACTGAGTGCTTGTATATTCCGGGAGACTTTTAATGCTAGTTGACGTGATCGCTTCAACGCCTGAACAATAGAGTGAGTCTTTGTCTTTTAGAGCATTGACTAACATGACTGCTTCCTTCACAGACCAGCTTTTTATTTTCTTGTTATTTATTATTCGTTTTGGTTTTTATTGCAATAGAATTATTCCTTGTTGTATACTTAAATTGTTGTATGTTTAAAGCTTTAAATTTTTAGTAAGCTAAAATTTCTGAAATATAGAAAAATATAGGTTAGGAACAACAATCTAGAAGACAAAAATATTTTAAATCTATATTTTTTATTTCATGCAATATAATTTTCTGCAATAAATTAATTTTACCTTGCATAATCAATTCCTTTAAATTGATTTTCATGTAATACAATTGTCATTAAATCATTTTTAAGTTGCCAAAGATAAATTACTACCAGAATTGTTTAGACATTAAAACTCCATTTCTAATTGCTGAATTTAAATTACTATTTTTTGATTTTCCAAATCTGAACTTTCAATTCTACAACTATTTTCAATAACTTACAAAATTTATATATTTGTAAGCAAATTCTAGTTCTGGACATTTTATTAATAGACTGCACATTAAACTAATTTTTTTAGGGATAAAGTATTTTGATAAGTATGTACCTTTTTGTATAAATAAACCTTGAAGAATATGTTGACTTAGTGCTATTGCTACCATTCATATATTGAAATTAATCATGATTCACCCATTTAATTTTTTGCTTTCAAACAAGAATTTTGACTTCTATTTCAATATGAATCATAAATCTTTGTTATCAAATATTAGAATGCACGGTCCAGTAAACATCATGATACACCCTAATTCGGGTGATGGATTCATGTGACTACTATCTAAATGACATTATTTTAATACCATGTCTTGCTTATGCTTATCTCTTTAATTTATTAATTTTCTCAGTTGCATAGCCGACCGGTATATAAGTAGCTTCAATCACATAAATTAGAGACAAATTAGAGGTTATCCATCCAATATAAGTACTGATTTTGATGAGTGCTATGTAACAAGTACACTTATGTGTATCTTAAAATTCTCGAATAATGAGATATATATTTAAATATTAAGTTTTAAATTGCTATAAAACTTTTGATACATGTTGCTAAGTTTAATCAGATGAGCAAAAACTTATCTCTTTGTGCTTCTAGACATTTGATTTAAATTGCGAATTTGAAAAAAATAAATAAATAAGATTATAGTTGGCATCCAATTATGTTTATGGAAGGTTGTTTATGAAAATTTCTTATTTGGCACTTCATTTTAATAAATCGTTATGCATCTGAGTATAAATTATTCTCTTGCTTTAAGAGGGAGCTCTTTCTACAAGGTTAACAGTACAGAGTGTTAAATTTTGTGTTAATTTCTTGCTTCAAAATAATTCAGTTAGAATATTATTCTTTGTTTAAGTGAATTTGTGCTGTAGATTAAATTCTAACTTATTTTGTACTTTATTAAATTTTACTGCCTTTACAATTAAGAAAGATCTGAGTACTCTTATTCTGCATACTCTAATTTAAAATCGGCCAACTTGAACCTGTGATGAGGACATCAGGACATGTATTTTCTCTTTGTTGTATCATTATATTTGTTCTGCATTTAGTAATATTTAGTGTATTAAACATGTTTTTCGATTGTGTATGTGTAGTTGGAGGAAGTGAGTAGTTATGTGAAGTAGTGAATAGTTATTGGTGAGCCTATATACAAGAAAATGAATCTTGTTTTGAAAATTAATAGATGTTTGAAGAAGAATTCTCCCTGTCTACTAATTCCCCTCCCCTCTTTCTTCTTTGTACTCTTCTCTATGAAATGATGACAAACGAATTTGAACCCAATGGCTTTCTCCCTGCCAGTGTCTTTCTCCTTTCTCCTCTCTCTCTCTCTGTATCTCTTCTCTCCTCTAGATTGAATTGATGGTTGAAGCAAAGAAGCTCCTCTGTGCAAAGCCAATCGATCCTCCCCTTATCTTTACTGTAAAGTCCAAAGCCATGTTCATCAATACAACAGTAGGAGTACAACAAAAGCAGCAGTGCCATCCTCTTTCATTACACAGTGTATCAACCTCCCTCAGTCTACAGAGCCACAGTCCCTCTGCTATAAGTTCTGTTGCCCGATTACAACACTTCAACCAGTGTCAGCATCACTTCAATTCCTACCTTGGTACTTGACCAACACTACATGTCTGAAGATGAGTCAAGCAACGTTTAACAACAAAAATAAAGGTCATCTTTCGGATTTGCACGACAAAATCTACATCAGAGAGTTTATTTAAGTAATTCGATTACTAGTTGTGTTCACCAATTTAGTCTGTCTTTAATTTATTATCGATATTTTTTGCTATCCACCCATATTGTGAGTTGCGTGAATCTGTTAATACTTGTGATTTGCTTACACTTGATGTTACGAGTAGAATTAATCCATTCATGTATGAGTATCATAATTAATTTGATTGAGATTAGAAATGTGCAAAATTATACTTGCAATCTTGTTTGAATTCATTTGCAATATTATTAGTTTTGAAATCACTTTCCTGTCGAAGATCTTTCATTTTTGGTGAAACATAGCGAGTTCAAGTACATCAATGATTCCCTACATGGCAAGCACCCACCATTTCACATCAGTTTGGTATCAAAGCTGCATTCTAGGCTTGAAATTTCAATCATGCATGTGTTAGGTTGCATCCAATAGACATTAGAAATGTGTCATTGCAAGTAAAACTATCAATATGGACACCAACTCTAAAATCCTCCAAAAGCTAGATGAAATTTTAAGTTGCATAACTAGGTTGGATCAGACATTCAAGTCCACCTCTTATCATCCTGTAATCCAGAGTTATAGGCATGTTGCGGTCAACTGTCCAACGCCAGTCAAAGTAACTAAAGTTAAGGAATCATAAGTTACAAATCTAGAGTACCTTCCTCCTTTATTACCAGCCCTTACTGTCATTGTCTGTTCTGGTCGTCAACCCCTTCCTCCTCTACTGCTGACACCAAGCCCAATCAAAATTATCATTGATAAACTATCCATAACAGAATCAGAGTCCGACTCTGAAGAACTCATTTACTAAGTGGAAGAACATGAAGACCATGTTTCTGACGGCAAAACCATGGTAATGATATTGAAGAGTCCAGTACTCCAATTACTCATGAGGCCACCCTAGTGATAATAAAGCTTGTTGAAGTCACCTATGTGACTGCTGGTTTACTGATATATTATCTAAAGATAGTACTTCATTTTCCCCCAAACTCATCTATGTGATTACGAGGATTGCTGAAGACCTCCCAAACAGAATACAGTGATGCATGATATCCAACATACCATTGTTTTAGTCCTAAAAGTTAGTCTTTCTGACTTGCCATACCTACCATGTATATTGAACTCAAAGGGTGTACATCATACCAAGGATGTCATATTTGATCGATTTATATCCAAAATTTTTGCGAATGCAGTTATGGCAGAATATAATGCTTTACATATTATCAACTCTTTTTGCATTACCATTAAATTTAATGGTGCATCTCCACTTTCTTTACCTGTTTGCATGACTTTTATTTTCATTATCAAAGCCAGTAAACTATCACATACTTTTAGAATATTCCTCTGATAATCTCTTTGATCGAGGTCATGTATATTGTTGATCTGATGATCCAAGTGCCTAAAACTTTAATGTCCAATAGGGAGTCAAAAGTTCATTAGCTATCTTTTAGAAAGCTCTTTTAGCAATGATAGGCAATAAGTTAAGTTCTCTTTTAACAATGATAGTCACTAAGTTAAGTTCTCTACTGCACTTCACTATAGAGTTTCTGAGTTTGCATCATATTTTGCCACACACATGCAAGTTCTACACATAAAAATCAGTGATATATTTGGACAAAAAACACTAACTATAATTTATGATCTGGCATCAAGAAAACGAATTTAAAACTTTTAGTGTTGATAGTTTTGTGATGGTTCAGATTCGTCTGAAATGTTTCCCCTAAGAAACTGTTAAAGATTTGCTTGCCCATAGTGCTGGACTTTTCAAAATCTTAAAAGAATTTAAAGTACAATACTTAATTATAGATTTGGCATCAGTTCTATTTTCAATATTGATGACTCAGTAGTTTATAAGATCTTGATT
This sequence comes from Agave tequilana, assembly GCA_038442645.1. Classification (NCBI taxonomy): domain Eukaryota; kingdom Viridiplantae; phylum Streptophyta; class Magnoliopsida; order Asparagales; family Asparagaceae; genus Agave; species Agave tequilana. The sequence goes on along the minus strand of JAVJIF010029662.1, from coordinate 31,863 downwards.
ATCTATAAATAATCCACTGGTTGATGAGCCTTACCCTGAGCTAACTTTTGAGAGTCCTTCACTTTCTCACTTCTAGATATTCATCCTATACAGTAGAGAAAATTGATAATGCTTTAAATGATGAATTTATGATGTAGTTTGACTGGTAATCTGACACACAAGAAATGAACTTACAGTAGTAAAAGAGCAATTCTGCAATTGACTCGACAAAGTCGAGTTCTCTCCTATATGAGGAGAGTTGATGAGGGCATCAGGACATGTATTTTCTCTTTGTTGTATTGATCGAGCCAAATTTGCACAGAAAAATACCGTGTTTAGAGGTGCTATGTCTTCATTGCTACCGATATAGCAAGTGGTTATGCGGGTCGTGATTCACAGGGAGGGACAGCGATGGAAGCGTTGTGTATGTTTCTTTTTTTAATTTACTAAAACTAGTTAATACTTATCTTCTCAGTTTTATAAAAGAAAAACAAAAATAGTAAAGTTAAGTTAAGAAGGAGATGGTAGAAGAAGAGATGGTTTTGTTGTTGTTGTTTTATTTATGAAAGAAAAATAAAGACTAAATAAAAAAAGAGAATTGTGACTCTAAACTAATGAACTGAAAAAGAAAATAAAAAGAGTACTTACCTCTGTTGTTGAATCTTATTGAAGAATTACCTTAAAATAAAATAAAGCAATAGAAAAGAATAAAGTAAAGCAGAGGTTCGACTTGATCGAGCACAATGAAAAAAGTGAGAAACTTCTATTGATTGTCACCTTTAATACAAGTCTATTAAAAAAGAAGTACAATAATGTTACTCTATAACAACTCTTCCTCTCTTTTAATCTTGTAACTTTCTCTAACTTAAACTATGACGAAAAATAAAAAGTACATTGAAGAAGAAAAGAAAAACCTAAACTAAAGCTCTCTTTCTGAGATGGTGCTCCTCTGCCTTCAAGGTTACAGGTATTTATAGGGAAGAAATTGGAGGATAGGACGCGTATGGAGTTAGGAGGAGCGCCAACCCCCCCCCCAAAATTCAACAAGGAGGCCGCGAAAACACGGCTTTTGCCACGTTTTTGTGGCAATATCCTGGTCATAGGGCTAGGATTAGGGAGCGTTGGTTCGTCCATTTGTCCTCTGTCCTTTTATCCACTTGGATTTTGAATTTCTATTTTAGATTTGATGAAATATCTTTTTATCCTCAGCAAAACTGTTAACGTCTTCAAAAAATCTGTTTTCCCTTGAATTTCGATGATATTATCTCATCTGATATACCCAGTCTTCAGATAAGATGACCTTTAAAATTTCTGGATGTTGAATCGATCCCTTTCTTTTAAATATGTCAATCTCTCTCTTTTCTTCTTTAATTATCCTGCATGCCGCTGGACATGAAAATACATTAATAGCAGAGTTTTATTTGAAGATAAATATAAAAATGTGATACATATGATTTGAAACATGTAATGCAAATGTATTATCACACCCCCACACTAATCTTTTGCTCGTCCTCGAGCAAAACAAAAAAGTAGAGCTAACATAAGCTAACTCACTTTCATAAGAATCATGATTACACTTTGCATGTGCAACAAGCTGTTAAACCTCTAGGTACCCTTAGAGGACGAGTTTTGTCTCGTGAGGATTTTCAGCAGATTGCACCCACAAAATCCATAAAGAAAGAAAAACAAATTGTTAGTATTTTTGAAAACGAATTTTGAGGGAAAAAATATTTAAAGTATTAATGTAAAAATTCAAGTAATCTATAAGTCATACGATTATAAAAACTTACTCATTCTTAAACTTAGTCTCTATTCAAAGATTTGTTATCAATCAAGATAAGGATTAAAATTATATTTTTCATCTAGTCTATTATTTTACCCTAAGTCATATGCACCTTGTGACCATGAAAATTTGACTCAGGATTCTTCAACTCTAACTCTTATGCCTTATTATTAATATTTTTTTCATTTATCGTGGTTATATCCCTTAGCTCTATTAGGTTTTTTAATTCGTCTATGGAGTGAGCATTAGTCAGTGACTCTCAAACTGGATGGTTTTAGGGTATCAGGTAAGAAAACACCCCAAAGATTTAAGATTCGAGCAAATAAGGCCACAAAACTAAGGATTTTTATTTATATGAACCACTTTTAGGTGTGAATACTTATGCTTTATGAGGCACAAATTTCCAACTTAATTAGAAGATTTTTTATATAATATATATATATATTAAAAGGCATAAAAATCTTTGTTTTAGAACCCTAAGTGTGCAAGTGTATAAAGTATGCATATTTCATCAAAGTAAAAATCATGAGTAAATTACTTTTTCAATCTTTCTTCCTAGCCTCAAAATCAAACAAATAATTTCATTTTGACCAAGTATAAGAAATCCTAATTATAATCCTCTTATTCCTTAAAACTAACTTAATTTCTTACAAAACTAAGTCAAAGTATTATTTTCATTTTCAAAAAGTTTTAAAGAAAGGATTTTTTTAATTAATAAAGTTAGTATGTTAGTAAACCTTCCCCCACACCTAACTCATGCATTGTCCTCAATGTATGAATAAAATGCAAATACATGAAAAGGTGAAAGAAAAGGAAAATTATCACCTTAAGGTGGTGGTTCCGGTGGTGATCTCATTAGGCAAAGCGTTTCTGCCCAGTCTAGGTAATGTGCATTTTCATAAAACCCACCTTTTATGACCTCGTTCTTATTAACATTTTTATACTCCCCATTATGAATAGGATCATGCAAGATCCTAACATGAAATTTTTCCAAGTTATATGACCAATCTTGGGATATCATCACGGAATCATATTAATCTAAGTCTTGATCCAATAATAGAATGTGATTTTGTGGAATGGGTGATTTGGGCTCAACAATGAAAGGAATAGGAACCAATACTAACTCGGGAATAAGACTCAAATGAAGTTTAGATTCGAATGTCAAATTCGGTTCAATAGTTTGGTCCAAATTAAAGAATTGAATTTCACATTCATTTCCAAACAATAGAAAGTGCCTATCCAAAATATGTGAATCATATTCAAGCTTTATATAGATAGGAATCAGTATTGGCTTTAGAATTGGGTCCAGATCAGGTAAGGATACTAGAGTCAGCATAGATTCAAAAAGTGAAACTGAATCACAATATTGGGAATAGATGTCACATTCATCTTCAAGTTCAATCTCATTGAAATGAAAACTTTCCAATTTGGTAATGGATTGATATTGGTCAGGTTCAAAGTTTTATAGTGAAATTGAATCTTAGTTAAAATTTTTAAGAAACCATGATTCTTCGTCAATATAGCTAGGAGAATCAGGAATGGTCGAAAATGTGTTCGGTAGAGTTTCCTCATTCCTATCATTAATTGTGTTGATCAAATGACTCACTTTTGCCTCTAGCCTATTGAAAGATTGGGTAACATTATTTCTGAGCTGAATCAGGTCTTCCGTACTCTTTTCTAAGTCAATAGATTCTTCTTGCTGTGGTTGGACATAGAAATTAGAGTAAGGATCTTAGATTTGGGAATTGTTTGGGAGTATTAAATTCAATTGAATTTGCACTTGTTGTGTGGACTCAAGAAAGACTTCTAAACTCTTTTCTAAAGAAGATTTTTCTTATATAGGTTGGCCTTGGTATGGAGTATATGAAGCTATTTGTTGGTAAGGTTGTTCATAGTAGGACTCGGGGGAGTTATATTCCCGCTGACTCGGTTAAGAGTGGTGATGATTATGCCAATCTTATTCATAATACTGGGATTGGGGTATATATTGATTCAGATAAGATCAATCTGGCATACTTGGTTGGTTAAAGTTATTTAATGCCGGGTTGGTAATATCCAAACTGAAAGAGGTTAGGGTGACGTATGGACCACTATATGCATTGAAAAAATTATAATTGTAATCCATATCACAAAAAAATAAAAACAAATAAATAAACAAACAAAAGAAAGAAAAATCTAGCCTAAGTTAGGGTAGACCTTTAAACCTAGACGACTCCTAATTGTTGATTATTCACAAGAGATATATCGCAGAAGCTGACCACAAGTTACTCGGCCAGATAGGGGAAAGATTGGTGGGAGGTATTCGCGTTTAAAGTGACGGGCCTAATTATGCAAAACCACAAGCCTTCGGGGTTTCGCCCCTCAATCCCCAATCTTTAACACTGATTTAGTAAGAGTCAACTTCTAACAACTTCTCCCTTAGGTCAATCCCTATTTGAGTTGAAATGTCCCTAGGGCCAACGTCTACTCAATTTTAAGTTAGGGTGGGTTAGTGAGAGAAGATGGTTTGTGGGTTAAGGGAGGGTAATAACTTCCTCACCTTGTCTTGTTTAAGGATATGCCTTTAATCTTTTTAGTACAGTGTACAAGTATAAAGCAAAAGGTAACACTCAAGCAATATGAATCACTCAAAATATACCTAAGTTATATGCAATGTACACATACCTTTGCTCCAACACTTTTCAACAGTAAAGTAAAAGATAAACGAATTAGACATGTGCCCTAAGATGCAAGAGTCTAAACATTTTTTTAGCATTAAGCAACTACGTTATTGTTGAGATTAAAAACAAGTACAGCGTGAGTTAAACAGATGAAACAATAACAGTAGAGAGCTAATATCTGAAATTCAAGCAACTTGCAAGAAACTACAGTTAGTAGTTCACCACAGCTATGGGCTATGATGCTCTGTCCTCTTGGACAGAGACACAGAGTAGTAATATGTACACTGCAGCTCCTAGTTTTCTAAAATTAGCCCCAGTACACTAAAACAGAGAAGAAAAAAAGTTAAATCGTTAAAGTAAATCAAAAAAAAAACTTACCGTCCCTCCCTGGCAATGGCGCTAAAATTTCGATCGAGCCAAACCTGCACAGAAAAATATCGCATTTAGAGAAGTGTTAGGTCCTCAATGCTACTGCTATAACAAGTGGTAATGCGGGTCATGATCCACAGGGAGGGAAACCGATAGAAACATTGGGTAAATTTTTTCTTTTAATTTACCGAAACTAGTTTATACCTATCTTCTTAGTTTTATAAAAGGAAAACAAAAAAGTTAAGTTAAGAAGGAGACAGTACAAGAAGAGATGGTGGTTTTGTTGTTGTTTTATTTATAAAAAAAGGAAAGACTAAGCAAAAAAAAGAGAATTATGACTCTAAACTAATGAACTAAAAAAAGAATAAAAGTGTACTTACCTCTATTGTTGAATCGTATTGAAGAATTACCTTGAAATAAAGTAAAGAGTAGAAAAGAATAAAGAAAAGCAGAGCTTCGGCTTGATCGAGCATAATGAAAAAAGTGAGAAACTTCCATTGATTGTCACTGATTGGTCACTAATGTTGCATATTTAATATCATATTTTCATACTTATTTTAGAATAAAACTTTGCATTGTCCTAATTAATTGCTTAATTTATTTGCAGGCCCATTCTTAAAGGAGATGAAAAGAAATGAGCCCAAAAGCCCACCAAAATTCTGAGTTAAATCAGAATAAATTCGCACTCAAGAACTCAGGGCAAAATCAAGAGGTTGAAAACCGGTTGAGAAGAATCCTCTCAGAATCGATTAGTTAAAGCCAAGAATTCAAGGCCATTTCGTTAGAATCCGGGACTCAAACGAAGAAACCAACTCAAGATAAAAGCAGAGGGGAATACCTGGGCGACCCACCAACAGGGTGTGGCCACCTGGCCACACCCTGGCCGCGGAAACGCGGCCCTAGCCGCGTTTTCGCGGCATTGTTAGGGAGTTAGGGGGAGCGTTTGCTCCCCCGATCTCCCCGGGATCCCCCTCGTGTGGGTTATGCCTATAAAAGGGCAGTCTTTGCACGCAAAAGAGGACGCCAATGCAGAGATAGGTTTAGACTAGTTTTCTATTTTGTAGTTTAGATTTTTCTTTTTATGTAACTTGTTTGTAGCTTAGGTTAGATGATGATTCATGTAAGTAAGAGAGAGAGGCATATGTTGAGAGTGACACCGATGTACCCTCCTCCTTTCTTCCATAGTTTCAAGCAATAAAGGTAACAATTGTTTATGTTCTTCTTTACTCTCATTTTCTTTTGTTTTCGTTTTCCTCTTCTACTTTACCTCGTTTGTTTTTGTTGAGTTTACAAGTGAATTCCAAAGCACAAGTACACCGATGTTATGAGAGTGCCAACGATAGTTCATGAAGACGTTCTTCTCCTCAAAACATATCACTTCATGTTTGTGCTAGACTTGATGATATAATGCGAACAGGGACTGAGCTCGAGCTTATGATCTATGCGTTGAACGCCTCCAAAGTAAAGGTAGAACAAGCAAAGGTTTCCAAGTAAGTCATAAATCAATTTAGGTAAGTATTCTCCACTCTTCTTTCTTTCTTTTCTTTTATTTCTTAGTTTAGATCACTAACCACCTCTTCCAAATCATTCTCTTTCGACTCACTTGTACATAATCGCTTTTTTTTGCCGTTTTCTGATTTTTTTTCACCTTCTTCATCTCTCACTTTCTTCTTAACTTTAACTATTACTTCTTTTTCTTTTGTTAACTTAAAAACAGAGAAGAACTATCGTTTTGTTTTCTTAACGATTTCAATACAAGAACGTAAACGCTTCTATCGCAAAACCCTCCTTGTGGATCACGACCCGCATAGCCACTTGCTATAGCGGAAGAATTGAGCACTTGCACATCTTCTTTCTTAAGTTCTATAATTTCGTATTTTGTGTGCAGGTTTAGCCTCAATCAAATTTTGGCGCCGTTGCCGGGGAGGGTAACGTTTTTATTGAAATCTGATTTTTTCTTGAAAATTTTTTTTGAACTAAAACGAACTTTCTTCTCTGTTGCAGGTTAAAGGGCAAGCAAAGCAGGAAATTAAAGTTGCAGTAACATATAAGTGGCCTTGGGCCTCTGCTCTAGAAAGCAGAGACCAAGTGCCCTCTGCTTTACCGCGGATCCGCGGCCAACGCCGCGAAAACGCGGCAAAAAGGAGTGGACTACTAACTGTCTTTTTGCAGGGCTGCTTGCTTTGTAAATTGTAGTTTTCTGCTACTTTACTTTTTCTTAGATGCCATCACATAAGCCTGCTAATAATCAACAGTAAAACATTTGTTGAAAAGATAAAAAATTGATTAGACGTTTGCATTATAGGCACGTGTCTTTTCAATTCATTTATTTTTACTGTTGAAGAGTGCTGGAGCAAGGTACGTATGCATTGCATTTAGCATAGGACTCACCTCTTGGTTGATCTTCATTGCTTAGAGTGAATCTTATTTACATATCCTGTACACTTGCACAAACTGATCTTAAGGGCACCACCCATTAACAAGATAAGGTGGGGATTTAATCACCCTTCCTTAGCCCAAAAATCAGATTTCAAGCACTCACTAACCCAAGCCTAACTTAAAATGAGTAGACGTTGGCCCTAGGGACATCTCGGACTCAATTAGGAGATTATCCTAAGGGGGAAAGGTGTTGGAATTTGACTCTTGTCAAATCAGTGTCTAGGAAAGGGATTAAGGGCCGAAAGCCCGAAGGTTGGTGGTTATTTAATTAAGGAACGTCTTTGACGGAAAACCTCCCACCAACCTTGCCCTGACTTGGCTGATTAGCTTGTAGTCAAAGTCTGCATTGGACCTCCCGTGGACAGTCTAACCAGTTAGGAGTCGTCTAGGTCATAGGTCTACCCTAACTTAGGTTAGAATTTTTTCTTTTTGTTTATTTATTTGTTTGTTTTTCTTTCTTTTTGTTTGTATTTCATTGTGTGATATGGCCTATGATAACAATTTTTCAACTTCAATAATAATCCATATTACACATCAAACTCTTTTTCGGATATTACCAACCCGGCATATCATGACTTTAACCAACCTAGTGTACCGGATTGGTCTTATCCGAATCAATATAACCCCTGTCCCCCATCGTATGACTATAATTTCCATAACAATTTTAACTCTTCACAGAGTCAGTGGGGATTCACCTCCCCCGAGCATAATTATCAACCAACTTGTCCTCCTTCTCCACCTAGTCCACAATATTTTCAAGATTCATACTCAGTTCCACCCGTCCAAAATAGGAAACCATCAATTTTGGAAATGAGTATGCGTGAGTCCAAACACAAATCCCAAAATCTGATGGACTCACAATTTCACTACCACTTCCAAGACAATTCTTCATCTTTTCATCAAAACAATGAACCTATCAACTATGAAAAGATGCTTGAAGCCATGACTCAGGCTCAAAACACTCGTAATCGTGACATAGATATGATGGTCGAATCTCTACATTCTCACCGTTGGACCAGTTCTGATGTCACTAACCATTCTGTTAGAGCCGAAGAGTCCTGTAGTTTTGGAAATCAAGATTCCATTTCAGAACAACCATTTGAACTTGCCCAAACTCCAAATTTTGAAAAAGATATTGACAGTTTAGCAAGTTATCCTTTTCCTGAAATAGAACTTGAAAATGAATATGATCCTGAACCCCAACTGAATGATTCAATTCTACTTCCTGATTCGATTATGACTCTGGTATCTTCACCTGATTTCATCTTTTCCCCGAGTCAACGTTGGATCCTATGCCTATTCATCATGAAATTGAATCCCCCATCTTTGAGGATCATATTGAACTTGACCAATTATACAATTTTGAAAATCCTATTGACAAATTGGCAAGTTCTCAATTTTTTGATATTGAACTCAATGAGATATGTGACCTAGATTCTCAAATCTGTGATCCAGTTCAACTTTCTGAATCAATATTGACTCATGTTTTGTTATCAAACTTGAGTAATATTTTAGAGTCAGTTTTGATTCCTCCACCTATCATTCCTGAACTGGAATCACCCATATTAGGTCACATCCCATTGTTAGAAAATACATGTGGACTTGAGTTTCAACTTCTTGACTTGGACCCGCTTCTTGAACCAATTTCGACTCCTGAACCTTTACTTGACTTAAGTCACCTTCCTGAGTCGGTATTAGTTCCTGTCCTTCTTAAGTCCAAGTCAACCGTTCTATCATTTCATACTCCATTCTGGGATGAGGTGGTTGACAAATTTGACTCCGAAATTAGTTATGGAATATGAAAATTAGATGGGGTCAAATACTTAATAAAAATCCTTTATGGATTCATCATTTTAATGGGTTATATTAGTGAAATTTCTGGTGGGTTCCTCCGAATCCCACGAAAAGTCGATTGGGCCGCGTTTCGTGGACCAATCAGACCACCACCGGAACCACCACCTTAAGGTAACATTTTCCTTCCCTTTCTTCTTTTTCATGCATCTATACATTAATTCATACATTGAGGACAATGCATGAGATAGGTGTGGGGGAGGGTCTAACATAGCTTAGGTTTTCTTTTTTATTAAAAACTTTTTGAAAATAGAAATAATATTTTGACATATTTTTTGTAAGAAATTAAGTTAACTTTAAGGAATAGGAAAATCTAAATTCGGATTTCTTATACTTGGTCAAAATATGATTATTTGTTTGATTTTTAGGGTTAGGAAGAAAATTTGTCAAAGTAATTTAGTCTTGATTTGTACCTTGATGAAATATGCACACTTCATACACTTACACACTTAGGATTCAAAAACAAAGATTCTTATGCCTTATAAAAAATATATATATATATAAAAAAATAAACAAATCTAATTATTGATTAGCTAGGTGCTTTGGCCTAAGCAAGCCTTAGTATTTATGCGAAAGATAATTAGATAAGTTTGAGAAAAAATAAATAAACAAATCTAATTATTGATTAGCTAGGTACTTTGGCCTAAGCAAGCCTTAGTATTTATGCAAAAGATGATTAGAAAAGTTTGAAAAAAAAGAATATATGAAAATCTTCTGATTAAGTTAGGTATTTGTGCCTAATAAAACATAAGTATTCACGCCTAAAAGGGTGCATATAATAAAATCCTTAGTTTTGTGGCCTTGTTTGCTCGAGTTCTTAAGTCCTTGGGGTGTTTTCTCACCCAGTGCCCTAAGACCGTTTGGTTTGGGAGTCATCGATTAAAGGCTTGTTACATGGGCAGATTAGAAAGCCTAATAGAACTAAGGAATAATACCACCAAAATATATATATGTATAAATAAATAAGGCATAAGAGTTAGAGTTAATGAACCCTTAGTCAAAATTTTCACAGTCACAAGGTGCATATGACTTAGGGTAAAGTAATAGACTAGATGAGAAGTACAATTTGACTCCTTACTTTAATTGATAACAAATTTTTGAACAGAGACTAAGTTTAGGAATGAAAAATTCAGTCTTCCTATAACTTATAGATTGCTTAGATCTTACAATTATATTTCAAATATTTTTCTCTTTCAAAATGCTATTCGAAAATACTAACTCTTTATTTCCCTTTCTTTATGGATTTTGTGGGTGCAATCCGCTGAAAACCCTCACGAGACAAAACTCGTCCTCTAGGGGAAACCTAGAGGTTTAACGGCTTGTTGCACATGCTCAGTGCAATCGCGCGACCTGCGAAAGTGGTCTAATAATCCTTAGTATAGTTTGGTTGTTTTGCTCGAGGACGAGCAAAAAATAGGTATGGGGGTGTGATTGGTCACTAATGTTGCATATTTAATATCATATTTCCATACTTATTTTAGAATAAAACTTTGCATTATCCTAATTAATTGCTTAATTTATTTGCAGGCCCATTCTTAAAGGAGATGAAGAGAAATGAGCCCAAAAGCCCACCAAAATTTTGAGTTAAATCAGAATAAATTCGCACTCAAGAAATCAGGGCAAAATCAAGAGGTTGAAAATCGGTTGAGAAGAATCCTCTCAGAATCGATCGGTTAAAGCCAAGAATCCAAGGCTATTTCATCAGAATCCGGGACTCAAACGAAGAAACCAACTCAAGATAAAAGCAGAGGGGAATACCTGGGGGACCCACCAACAGGGTGTGGCCACCTGGCCACACCCTGGCCGCGGAAACGCGGCCCTACCCGCGTTTCCGCGGCATTGTTGGGGAGTTAGGGGGAGCGTTTGCTCCCCCGATCTCCCCGGGATCCCCCTCGTGTGGGTTATGCCTATAAAAGGGCAGTCTTTGCACGCAAAAGAGGACGCCAATGCAGAGATAGGTTTAGACTAGTTTTTCATTTTATAGTTTAGGTTTTTCTTTTTATGTAACCTGTATGTAGCTTAGGTTAGATGATGATTCATGTAAGTAAGAGAGAGAGGCATATGTTGAGAGTGACACCGATGTACCCTCCTCTTTTCTTCCATAGTTTCAAGCAATAAAGGTAACAATTGTTTATGTTCTTCTTTACTTTCATTTTCTTTTATTTTCGTTTTCCTCTTCTACTTTACCTCGTTTGTTTTTGTTGAGTTTACAAGTGAATTCCAAAGCACAAGTACACCGATGTTATGAGAGTGCCAACAATAGTTCATGAAGACGTTCTCCTCCTCAAAACGTATCACTTCATGCTTGTGCTAGACTTGATGATATAATGCGAATAGGGACTGAGCTCGAGCTTATGATCTATGCGTTGAACGCCTCCAAAGCAAAGGTAGAACAAGCAAAGGTTTCCAAGTAAGTCATAAATCAATCTAGGTAAGTATTCTTCACTCTTCTTTCTTTCTTTTCTTTTATTTCTTAGTTTAGATCACCAACCACCTCTTCCAAATCATTCTCTTTCGACTCACTTGTACATAATCGCTTTCTTTCGCCGTTTTCTGATTTTTTTCCACCTTCTTCATCTCTCACTTTCTTCTTAACTTTAACTATTACTTCTTTTTCTTTTTGTTAACTTAAAAACAGAGAAGAACTATCGTTTTGTTTTCTTAACGATTTCAATACAAGAACGTAAACGCTTCTATCGCAAAATCCTCCTTGTGGATCACGATCCGCATAGCCACTTGCTATAGCGGAAGAATTGAGCACTTGCACATCTTCTTTCTTAAGTTCTATAATTCCGTATTTTGTGTGCAGGTTTAGCCTCAATCAGTCACCTTCAATACAAGTCTCTTAAAAAGGATTATAATAGTGTTACTCTACAATAACTCTTTCTCTCTTTTAATCATATAACTCTCTCTAACCTAAGTTATAAAGTAAAATAAAAATTACATTGAAGAAGGAAAAAATCTAAACTAAAGCTCTCTCTGAGATGGTACCCCTCTGCCTTCGAGGTTACATGTATTTATAGGGAAGAAACAGGAGGATAGGACGCGTACAGAGATAAGGGGAGCTGGCGCTTCCCCAGATTCAACAAGGAGGCCGCGAAAACGTGGCTTTTGCCCCGTTTTCGCAACAATATCTTGGACATAGGGCCAGGATCGGGAGCATTGGTTCATCCATTTGTCCCCTATCCTTTTATCCACTTGGATTTTGAATTTCTATTCTAAATTTGACAAAATATCCTTTTATCCTCAACGAAACCGTAAGGGTCTTCAAAAATTCCAATTTCCCTTGAGTTTGAATGATATTATCTCATCTGATATACCTAGTCTTCAGATAATATGACCTTTAGAACTTCTGGATTTTGAATCGATCCTCTTTCTTTTAAACTTTTAGATTTAATTGGATAAGTCTGTCAATCTCTCTCTTTTCTTCCTTAATTGCCCTGTATGTCACTGGACAAGAAAATACATTAATAGCAGAGTTTTAATTAAATATAAATGCAAAAATGTGATACTTATGATATGAAAACATGTAATGCACCTGCATGATCATGTATCATTATATTTTTTATATTTTAGTAGTATTTGGTATATTAAACATGTTTTTCAGTTGAGTATGTATAGTTGGAGGTAGTGGTAGTTGTATGAAGTAGTGGGTTGTTATTGGTAAGCCTATATACATGCAAATGTATTTTGTTTTTAAAATTAATGGATGTTTGAAGAAGAATTCTCCCTGCTTGCTAATTCCCTTCTCCTCTTTCTTCTCTGTACTTTTCTCTATGAAATGATGATGAATGAATTTGAACCCAATGGCTTTCTCCCTACCAGTGTCTCTTCCCTTACTCCTCTTGTTGTGCCCTGACGACAACCAGAAGACGAACCCTAGATCTCCAAAGCACAGAAGAACAATTCCAAACAACAGCACAAATATCACAATCTCAGAGAAAGAACACGAAACAAAGATTAACGAGGTTCGGCCTTGTTGCCTATGTCCTCTGGGCAAAGAAAAAGAGTTTTTATTGATTTTATTAATCAATTACAATACTTGTAGCACCTCTGAGTATCAAGAGAGCTACAATTTTCCTTGGTACAGCAAAACCCTAGAAATCCCACTTTTATACAACAGATTTCTAATTCAGCAAAAACAGCCCACAACCCGACTGTCGGTCGACCGATCCTATACACCAGTCGACCGGGCCGGTCGACCATTCCCAACCGAGAGTTGGGTCACTTCAATCGGTCGACTGGGCGGTCGACCGAGATGATGCCTTGTGCATGTTGTGCACGTCGGTCAACCGGACCGGTCGACCGAACTCCTGCTACTGCAGGCGGTCGACCGGGCCGGTCGACCGAACTTCTGTTGCTTCTGCTGCTGACCTGCTTTTGCTGCTGTCCTACTTTTGCTGCTGTCCTTCCGTCGTCGACGATCCTTGTCGACTTCCTCGACTACATCCTCTATCTTTCCAACAATTCTCCACCTTGGTGAAGATTCTTCCAAATCTGAGCCGAACTGTCCTTCGACTCGAAAGCAGCTGCACCAATATGGTTGCCTACGTACCCTGCCTAAGGGATCAAGCCATCCGTAGTTCGTCCAAATGAGCTTCAACAAGCTCAAGCTACCTAATGGACATGGAGCAAAGCCTTGCAATGTGCAAACTTGACTCCTGACACCACCTTAGTAAGCATGTTGGCGGGATTCTCCGATATGTGAATCTTCAGCAGTTCGATATCACCCTCCTCTAGAATCTCCCGAACAAAATGGTACCTGACGTCGATGTGCTTCGTCCGTGCATGATAGACCTGATTCTTGGCTAAGTAAATAGCGCTCATACTGTCACAGTTAAACTCCAGCAGATCCTGTTCCACTTCCAAGTCATCAAGCGGGCCTTGAAGCCAGATTGCCTCCTTCATAGCCTCCGTCATGGCCATATACTCGGCCTCTGTGGTAGACAACGCGACGGTAGACTGCAGTGTGGAGCGCCAATTCACCGGTGCTTGAGAGAATGTGAAGACATACCCTATTGTAGACCGGCGCTTGTCAAGGTCACCTGCATAGTCAGAATTAACATATCCAATGCAATCTTGCTACCCCGTGGAGTCCTTCTCATATACCAAACCTACATCAATAGTTCCTTTGATGTATCTCAAGATCCATTTCACTGCCTCCCAATGACCCTGTCCTGGATCATGCATATATCTGCTGACCATGGAGACAGCTTATGATAGATCTGGTCTCGTACACACCATAGCGTACATAAGACTGCCGACTGCGTTAGCATATGGAACGTGAGTCATATACTCACATTCTTGAACACTCTTCGAAGACATCTTAGCAGATAACTTGAAATGAGGTGCCATAGGTGTACTTACAGACTTCGTATCCTTACTGATATTGAACCACTGTAGTACCTTCTGCAAATACCCCTTCTGAGTCAAGCTTACCCTGCCAATCCTTCTATCTCTAGTGATTTCCATGCCTAGCACTTTCCTGGCTTCACCAAGGTCCTTCATCTCAAACTCTGAAGATAGATCCCTCTTCAGTGCATCAATGGCAGATCTCGATCTCGAAGCAATCAGCATATCATCTACATACAGAAGTAGATAGATATACTCCCCTGTCGGTAGCTTATTGTAGTACACACATGGGTCATAGCGGTTGCGTGTGTACTTCTTCCCTCTTATGAAGCTGTCTAACCGCTTGTACCACTGCCTTGGAGACTGCTTCAGCCCATACAGTGACTTCTTCAGCTTACATACCATTTCTTCCTTCCCTGCAATCTTGAACCCTGTTGGCTGAGTCATGTAAATCTCTTCCTCTAGATCGTTGTGGAGAAAGGCGGTCTTCACATCGAGTTGATCAAGGTCCAACTCATACTGTGCCACCAAAGCCAATAGAATACGAATTAATGAATGTTTAATAACAGGACAGAATACCTCATTGTAGTCAATTCCTTCCCTCTGAGCATAGCCTTTAGCTACCATCTGGGCCTTGTAGCGCACCGAATCTTCTTGGAGAGATCCCTGTTTCTTAGCATACACCCACTTACAGCCTATAGCCTTCTTCCCTTTGGGCAACCTGGTGAGTTCCCAAGTGTCGTTCTTGTAGAGAGACTTCATCTCTTCATTCATGGCTTCTTTCCACATCTTCGATTCTGAACTTATCTCAGCTTCTCTGAAGGTAGACGGGATAGTCTCCTCAACGACTGGAAGTGCATACGCTATGACGATGTCTGTAGTGAGCACCTGGTCTCCTAGTAGTTCTTCTTGGTCTTTCAACTGCAGTAGAGTCAGGAACATTACCTATGACATGTTCTTGACCCTCTTCAACTTCAGCATCTTCTTCAACTGCTTGATCACTACCCTGTGTCACCCTGGGTATGATCCTCACCGATGCTGAATCCTCTAGAGATGGTGAATTTGCATCAATCTCCACCTGCTGCGATATCTCCTTGGTCTTGCTAGTCTCCACCTGTTGAGAGACCTTAGGCTTCATCATAGAAGCCTCATCAAAAGTGACATCCCTGCTGAGAAGAAACTTGTTGTCCATTGGATCCCAGATCTTGAACCCTTTGATTCCTCGCTTGAAACCGACGAACACACCTTTCTTTGCTCTTGGGTCTAATTTATCATCGTCTCCCACTCTTCATCAGTGGTCGTGCTTTGCTTCTTCTCCAGAAGGAGAGTATCCTCGAGGTTCGATGCATTCAGGGCATCCATAACCTCACATCTCCACATCCAAAATTATTTGTGCCATTGAACTTCACCACGTCAATTCTCGGATGAGGATTCATGGTCCTAACTGAAGTACTTTCCTCTGCCATCTATCTAGATCCTCTATGTATGTGGAAACAAACAACTGGAAATAGATACCAACTTCGATAAAAATCAGATTTTTACCTTCTTCCTGAAACCCTAGATTGAGTTTCTGACCGGCTCTACTCCACCAATGATTCCTCGAGCACTCCTTGTGTTGTTCTGTGATCGACACACGATCTAACGAACAAGACTACCGCTGATATGAGATCGACACACGATCTCTACCGAATCAGCTCCCAATGCCCTCCGAATCTCCAGAAAAATCCCAAGCGAAACCTGGGAAGCTCTGATACCACTTGTTGTGCCCTGACAACAACCAGAAGAGGAACCCTAGATCTCCAAAGCACAGAAGAACAATTCCAAACAGCAGCACAAATATCACAATCTCAGAGAAAGAACATGAAACAAAGATTAACGAGGTTCGGCCTTGTTGCCTACGTCCTCTGGGCAAAGAAAAAGAGTTTTTATTGATTTGATTAATCAATTACAATACTTGCAGCACCTCTGAGTATCAAGAGAGATACAATTTTTCTTGGTACAGCAAAACCCTAGAAATCCTGCTTTTATACAATAGATTTCTAATTCAGCAAAAACAGCCCGCAACCCGACTGTCGGTCGACCGACCCTATACACCGGTCGACCGGGCCGGTCGACCGTTCCCAACCGAGAGTTGGGTCACTTCAGTCGGTCGATTGGGCGGTCGACCGAGATGATTCCTTGTGCATGTTGTGCACGTCGGTCGACCGGACCGGTCGATCGAACTCCTGCTACTGCGGGCGGTCGACTGGGCCGATCGACCAAACTTCTGCTGCTTCTGCTGCTGACCTGCTTTTCCTGCTGTCTTGCTTTTGTTGCTGTCCTTCCGTCGTCGACTTCCTCGACGATCGTTGTCGACTTCCTCGACTACATCCTCTTTCTTTCCAACAATTCTCTCATTTCTTCTCTACAGTGAACTGATGGTTGAAGCAAAGAAGCTCCTCTATGCAAAGCAAATCAATTCTCCCCTCATCTTCAATGCCAAGTCCCAATCCATGTTCTTCAATACAATAGTAGGAGTACAAAAAAGCAGTAGCGCCAACCTTCTTCTTTCCATAATGAATCAGTCTCTCTCAGTCTACAGAGCCATAGTCCGTCAGCTATGAGTTCAGTTGCCCGATAACACCTCAACCAGTGTTAGCATCACTCCAATTCCTGCCTTGTGACTTAACCAGAACCTACATGCCTGAAGTTGAGTCAAGCAATGTTCAACAACAACAACAAAAATAAAGGTCGTCTTTTGGATTTGCGCGACAAAATCTACATCAGTGAATTTCAATAATTGGCTTACTAGTTGTGTCATCAATTTAGTCAATCTTTAATTTATTATTGATATTTCCTGCTATCCACCCATATTATGAGTTGTGTGAATATGATAATACTTGTGATTTGCTTACCCTTGATGTTGTGAGTAGAATTAATGCATTCATGTATGAGTATCGTAATTAATTTAATTGAGATTAGAAATGTGCAAAGCTACGCTTGCAATCTTATTTAAATTCATTTGCAATATTGTTCGTTTTGGATTGATTTCCTGCCGAAGATCTTTCATTTTTGGTGAAACGTAGTGGGTTCAAGTACATCACTGATTCCCTACATGACACGCACCTACCGTTTCACATCAACATATATTCTAATACTCTTCATTTTGACAATTATTGAACACAGAACAGTCTGTGCAACATTATGAAACAAACAATTTGATTTATGATGTTGCTCCCTGCACTCTACTAATATGAATATGTGACAATCTAAAATTGTTATGGATTATTGTATTCTATTATTGTGTGAATATCATGTTATAATGTGTGGATATCTTGTTAATCTGATTCGTTAGAACTACACTATATCATGTTGATATAAATGCATGAAGGTTTGGTCATATATTTTTTATACACCTCTTATGTGGAATGTTGATAAAATCTATTGACTTGTTCTATATATTATATATCTGTTCATATTAGTACTGCCTGTTTAGAAAGATAGTTAATGAATAATTACATGCTTGCTAGTATCATAACAATGAATGGAGATATAAATGGGTACCTCTCATAACAAACATCTATAAATTGCCATATAATTTCCTCCCTAAGTGACAAAAACTCAATAGATTTTAAAATAGTAAATCTAAATTGTAACAAATACATATTAAAGTTATACACTATATGTAACTGAAACAGACACTAGCTTCTTAGGATTTCAAACTCTATAGGGTCAGAAAATTAAAAGGTGAGTTATTCCTCTGAAATATCAGTTTAATTGATATTTAGGAAGGTGGTTTGAAAGGTAGTTACAAAATTAAGGACTGTCGTAAAATGAAAAACCTCCCAATTGATTTTCGCTAACCTGACCAGTTGGATTGGTTAATATTAGGTTTGATAAATCTAAAATTGACTTGGAACGGTTAGGACCTAAGAATCAATTTGGAAGAAAAATCAAAATCCCAAATTCCATATTAAAGAACAGAATTGATAAATTGTTCAACTTGAGATGAAATTGTAACTAACAATTATAAAAGAAATTTTGATTTGAATTGTCTTATTCTATGTCATAAAAATTTTGTGAATAAATTTAGATGTGTATAATAGAATATAATAAATCATGATAAAAAATAATATGAGTTATCACAAATATTTGGTTACTATATTCTCATTAATTTAGCATGAGGGATCATTAAATTGCCATTGTGCGAATTAGCCAATGAGCAGTTTGTTGCCACTGGGGCCACTGTGCGGACTTGATATGCCAGTATGCAGGTATAATTTTAGTCATCATGCAGACTATTATCGACGTGCGAGGTTTGTCTATTGCAAATAAAATAATCTGTCAATTTATATAAGTGGAGATAATCTGTGAATTAATTTTTCTATTTATCTTATTTTGAGGAAAAAAATTAATTAGTTAAATCAAATAAAATTATATTATCAATTGATTTTCTTAGTTATTCTCTATTTTAAACTACTATAAATTTATAAGATTTAATATTACTAAACACTACCGATCTTTAGTTTTGACTTTGATTTCTGAATCATATATCTTTTATGTAAACTAAAAATTTTAATTGTTAGTTATAGTTAACTTAAAAGCTATTGGTCCTATTTTATTAATCAAAGTCATTCCTTAATTTTATAGTAACTTTGCTACTCAAAATTCTTTCAAAGTATTTTACGTTTATTAGCATAACTTTCTTATTTAAAAGAGTGTACGAGTTTTAATTTAATGAGAAATTAATGATTAAAGTTATATTAAATTGTAAGAGTACATTATTATTTTGTAACGATTATATTTAGTACATTCTATTGAATAAGTTTTCATAATTTTAATTTTCAGAATTTTAACAAACTATAAAATTGTGAAATTTTTTTTTAAATTAAGAAAATTAGAATTAAACTTATGCTCGAATCTTACAGTTTACACTTATAAATTTACAGCTCGAGGCCCGACTTTGAAGTCCAGTCCATCAATAAGGTCCCGCAAACAACAAAAAAAAGCAGCAGCATTCTTCAACATCAAAGCAAGCAAATGGAGAGACCCAAATTACCAAAATCAAAACAAAGAGAACCCAGATCAGAAATCGAGTGAACAAGCAGAAAGGAACTTTTAGCAGAAAAGTCTCACCTTTGGGGGCCAAATGGAGAGATTGAGGGAGCAATACATCGATGGATCGATCAAGATGTGAACTTTTAGCTCCCGATAGTGCTGGCAGGAGGTTGCCCTTGATTAGGTCCTCGACATCGTCCTTGAAGTTGTTAGTATTTTGAGGGTACTTCAAAATTAAGCAAAGTTCTTTTAGTCCCACATTGAACAGTAAAAGAACTCTTTAGTGTTATATATAGAGTCTCTTTCATGATGGGTTGTGTGGGCTAGAAAACAGGGGGTGCTCGTGCGCACACAAGCCCATTGAGGCCCAGTGAAGAAAATTAAGTTACCGGATCCGGAAGACCTTAATGTGTGCGCCCGCATCGCACGCGCAGAGGGGGGGTGCAAATTCGGGTTTCAGAGCCTCGCGGATGTGCCTAGATAATAGGCTATGTTTTGCCAATTTTATTTTTGGATTAAAATAAAATCTTTATAGCTGTCAAGATTCATACCTTTTCATGTCCTCTATGCACAAGGAAAGATTTCTTCCTCTATTCAGATATTAGTATTTTAATCTTTATAGCTGTCAAGATTCATACCTTTTCATGTCCTCTCTGCACAAGGAAAGATTTCTTCCTCTATTCAGAGATTAGTTCTCTGTCCAAGAATTGTTTTCTCTTTCTAAAGATTTTCTAATGATGATAAACTCTCTTTATAAAGGATCTATTCCCTACTCTCAAGAATACAACTCAACCATCTTCTTCCTTTCTAAATTTCTTAAACTCTTTGGTTCTTACCTTACCAGGGCTGGAAAACTTTAATGCGCATGTGCGCCCGCATCGCACGCACAAGAACCTTAATGCACATGTGCGCCCGTATCGTACGCGCAGGGGGTGCAAATCCGGGTTTTAGAGCCTCACGGGTGTGCCCAAATAGGCTAAGTTTTGCCAATTTTATTTTTGGATTAAAATAAAATCTTTATAGCTGTTGAGATTCGTACCTTTCCATGTCCTGTCATGTCAGAGTTAGCCGTTGGGAGCCCTCTGCCCAAGTTCTGTAGTGACACTTTTCAAGGCAATCTTTTTCTCTGCACAGGGAAAGATTTCTTCCTCTGTCCAGAGATTAGTTCTCTGTCCAAGAATTATTTTCTCTTCCTAAAGATTTTCTAATGATGATAAACTTTCTTTATAAAGGATCTATTCCCTGCTCTCAAGAACACAACTCAACCATCTTCTTCCTCTCTGAAATTTCTTAAACTCTTTGTTCTTACCTTACCGGGTCTGGAAAACCTTAATGCGCATGTGCGCCCGCATCGCACGCGCAGGAACCTTAAGGCGCATGTGCGCCCGCATCGCACGCGCAGGGGGTGCAAATTTGGGTTCAGAGCCTCGCGGGTATGCCCGAATAGGCTAAGTTTTGCCAATTTTATTTTTGGATTAAGATAAAATCTTTATAGCAGTTGAGATTTGTACCTTTCCATGTCCTGTCATGTCAGAGTTAGCCGTTGAGAGCTCTCTGCCAAGTTCTGCAGTGACACTTTCCAAGGCAATTTTGTTCTCTGCACAAGGAAAGATTTCTTCCTCTATCCAAAGATTAGTTCTCTGTCCAAGGATTGTTTTCTCTTCCCAAAGATTTTCTAATGATGATAAACTCTCTTTATAAAGCATCAATTCCCTGCTCTCAAGAATACAACTCAACCATCTTCTTCCTCTCTGAAATTTCTTAAACTCTTTGGTTCTTACCTTACTGGGTCCAGAAAACCTTAATGCGCATGTGTGCCCGCATCGCACGCGCAGGAACCTTAATGCGCACGTGCGCCCGCATCGCACGTGTAGGAACCTTAATGCGCACGTGTGCCCGCATTGCACGCGCAGGGGGTGCAAATCCAGTTTTAGAGCCTCGCAGGCATGCCCGAATAGGCTATGTTTTGCCAATTTTATTTTTGGATTAAAATAAAATCTTTATAGCTGTTGAGATTCGTACCTTTCCATGTCCTGTCATGTTAGAATTAGCCGTTGAGAGCTCTCTACCCAAGTTCTACAGTGACACTTTCCAAGGCAATTTTATTTCTCTGCACAAGGAAAATTTCTTCCTCTGTCCAGAGATTAGTTCTCTGTCCAAGGATTATTTTCTCTTCCAAAGATTTTCTAATGATGATAAACTCTCTTTATGAAGGATCTATTCCTACTCTCAAAACACAACTCAACCATCTTCTTCCTCTCTGAAATTTCTTAAGCTCTTTGGTTCTTACCTTACTGGGTCTGGAAAACCTTAATGCGCATGTGCGCCCGCATCGCATGCGCAGGAACCTTAATGCGCATGTGCGCCCGCATCGCACGCGCAGGGGGGGTGCAAATTCGGGTTTCAGAGCCTCGCGGTGTGCCCGAATGAGCTAAGTTTTGCTAATTTTATTTTTTGGATTAAAATAAAATCTTTATAACTGTTGAGATTCGTACCTTTCCATGTCCTGTCATGTCAGAGTTAGCCGTTGAGAGCTCTCTGCCCTGGTTCTGCAGTGACACTTTTCAAGAAAATTTTGTTTCTCTCTGCACAAGAAAAGATTTCTTCCTCTTTGCAGATATTAGTTCTCTGTCTAAGAATTATTTTTTCTTCCCATAGATTTTCTAATAATGATAAACTCTCTTTATAAAAGGATCTATTCCTTGCTCTCAAGAACACAGCTCAACCATCTGCTTCCTCTCTGAAATTTCTTAAACTCTTTGGTTCTTCCCTGTATCTCTGGAGGAAACAAAACCGAGCTGTTTGTGGGCCTGTGTATTGCGAGTGCACGCTTGCAGGGTCAGTGATCGTTGAATCCTGGAGGGTAGGCCGCCATCAACCTGCTGCACCGAGATAATCTCTCAGAGGGGCGCGATCTACTCTTAAGGCCAGTGTTCCGCATGCCTCGATCAAAATAGAGAAGTTCCTTTCCTTCTTAAAAGTTTAATTTAAATAGCTTAGCAGTATTTCATACATTATTTTTCCAACAGAAGTCGGGCTTGATGGTGTTGATGGAAGCGAGGGAGAAGAGGGTGATGTTGAGAGTTCAAAGAATCTATTAGGTAGTTGATGCTTTCTTCTCTTGGTGTTTCTTCATTTCCTTCTGTGTTAATTTTAATATCCATTTCTAAAATATTTTGTGAATCTTTTCATGCTTAGAAATCTTAGAAAATTATAGTTTAATGAGTTATTTTGCTAATTTTAGAAAGAATCATTGGTTGACTGCTATGGAAATTACTCGACTGGTGTTGTTGAGAAAGAATGGGTGCTCACAAGGTGTTTGTTGCATTGGCTGAAAGATATTTTCAGCAACTTATGGCCATGATAGTCAGGTAACACATTCTTGCATGTCAGGCACACTTACATGATCAATTATTTGTTTTACTTGGTATCCATTGTCTTCCCAAAATAACATGTTGACTAGTCTTACTTGTATCAATATTCAGTTTTAGTTTCTTATTAGTCTTACCTAAGCCCATGCTCAGTTTGGTCATGGTAAAAGTAAACTTTCTCAGTTCACCATCAATAACGAGAGTGTAATGGAAAAGGAATATCAGGGACATCACCCGATTTCAAACTTTCTCAGTTGGTCATGGCAAAAATTTCAACTTTCTCAGTTTCTTATTAGTCTTATCTAGAGCTTGACCTCATTTTATTTCAGTTTATAGATGCCTTGTTGAATGAAATTACAATACCATGTAGGAGATATATGTGCCCTCCTCTTTGAAATCCTGGTTCCGCCATTGTGTGTGTATATATAACACGGTCTCACAACAACACACGAACCTAAGAACGGCTTCTCAGTAGGTTAGCCTATATTTTAGCAATCAAATTAATAGTTGGATTACATCACAGTTTCTATCTCTGGGGTTTTATCATTATTTTCCTGCTGTCCACTATTATTGTGAGATTATTGAAAAACACCTAGAGGGGGGTGAATAGGTGTAAGTGCTAATCTAAGAAACTAAATGCAAACTAAGTGCGCTAAATGCGGAAGCTAATGCAAATTATGCACAAACTAATACAATACAACAAGTGTAGCCGAATTCCCCTTGCGAGGCTCTGGACTAACTCCCCTTGATTCCCCTTGAAATGGGTTGAGGTGCTATGTGAAGCTCTTGTTGGATGAGTATAAGTTAGGCACACACACACAAGCAATCCAAACATGTGCACTCACAATCAAGCCAAGCAATAAAGGTATAGCAATAAGAGATGCAAGG
Organism: Agave tequilana; assembly: GCA_038442645.1. NCBI lineage: Eukaryota > Viridiplantae > Streptophyta > Magnoliopsida > Asparagales > Asparagaceae > Agave > Agave tequilana. Next base: position 8,134 of record JAVJIF010029662.1, on the reverse strand, counting down.
CACAACACAAGCAATATATGATATGAATGAATCAATGCTCAACACAAGCAAGTATGATATGATGATGAGTATGATGCTATGCACAATTATAAGAGAGAGAGTTAGAGAGACAATGGATCAAAACGCAAACACCAAGATTTGTTTCGAGGTTCGAGCACCTTGCTCTACATCCCCGCCTACACCACCGTGTAGGATTTCCACTATCTCAACTCCCACCGAGGGAACCTCTACCAAAGAGGATTTCTTACAACTCTAGGAGTACCAAACTCCTCTCTCAACAACAACCTCCTCACAACCGAGGGTTAGGCCCGTAGCCAATACAACAACCAATCCACACACCTCTACCGAAGAGGCTCACAACCAAACTCCACCTCTACCTAAGAGGGATCCACAACACAATCACCCGATCACCTGTAATGAAGAGGGATTCACAATATAAGGGTGTTTACAACAATGAGGTTTACAACAAACAACCTCAAACACTTCTCTTTCTTTTTCTCTTATCTTTTTCCACAAAAACAAGATCCTAATAGTTTAGGATAGAAGATAGCTCAAGTGTGGAAACAAGTGTTTTTGGAACAAGCAACAAAGAAAAATCTTTGGAAAATACTTGCAATATGATAGAATTGAAGATCTAAGCAAAATCCCAAAAACCTATTTTTCTTTGATTTTCCCAAAACCCAAACAAATAAAGATGAGAAGTTTTTGCACTTAAACTCTTTTGAAAACTCTTTTAAACACCTCAGAAAACTGGAAATTTTTCTCTTAGAAAACTTGGCCAAAATCCCCAAAGAGATGGGGTTTTATATAGCCCCTATACAAAACTAGCCGTTAGGCTGAGTTGGCAGTCTGACAGACTGCCGGTCGACCGGTCCGGTCGACCGCCAACGGTCAAAAATGTGACCGTTGGGCAATAGCGGTCGACCGGCCCGGACGACCGAAACATCCTGAGAGCAGAACTCTCATCTCGGTCGACCGGCCCGGTCGACCGTCCCAGAGACTCCAAAACGTGCACAGACTTGTGCACGTCGGTCCGCCGTCCCGGTCGACCGGCCTATGGGCGGTCGACCGGTCCGGTCGACCGACTTGGCCTGTCAGCCAGTCCTCAGTTCTGCACAGATACGGGATTTGAAAATAGGTCTTTTCACTCAATAAAATCCCATAAATTCACAGTAAATCTAAAATAGTTTTAATCACAATAAAAACTGTTTTTCTAAAAATATTTTTTTCTAAAACTTGTTTTATCATTTTACTTTGATAACCAAACTTGTGATAAAATTTCAAGACATATATCAATCATATCAATTCATTTTTGTGTCTTGCCATTTTTTAAAACAAAACTTGTATTTTATCAAACTAGAATTTTTCAAAATATGAATAGGATAGTCAAAATAAGTTTGTTTAAAAATTAAGCATGCATGTATAGATGAAGCAACTATACATATATCAATTTAAACTTGTTTTGATAAACTATTCATGAAACCAAAACTCAATCATAAACGTGTGTGATTTGTGCACTTGAGCATATCAACTAAACTAAGCTTTACAAATATGGATCTAAAACATAAACTCTAAACTAGATACCTAAGTCTTCTTGACGATCTTCATCTTCAGTAGACTTGCTCCAAAACTCCGTGATTCTCCAAGTGCAAAGGTATGATCTTTAAGTTTTGGCACCGGAATCATCATGAATAGCTTCTAATCATCTTGTTGAAGCTAATCACCAACTAATATCCTGTTAATGATCTGAAACTTAGAACACAAGAATATTAGTAAACATACTACATGAGTGTTGATCATCATCAAAACTAAGTGGAAGGCCATTGGGCCAACAATCTCCCCCTTTTTGATGATGACAAAACTCATGGAGTTTATATGCATGGATTAAAGATAAGCTTCAAAGAAGCTCCCCCTTAACTCATGCATAACAAATGAATAAATAAATATGCAAGAAAGCTTATGATTCTAAACAAGAGACATACATATTTTTCATATCTTATTGTTTATTTGCTTATGCATGAACTCATATATGCAAAAACATAAGAAGCATATATAACTCTAGATACCAATTACACCATTCCAAAGCAAGCTTTGGATATCATTAAACTTAATAAACATTAAACTTAATATTCTTGAGATTAAAACATAATATATGCATAAACATAAGCATGCATATAAAATAACACAAATACTTCTCCCCCTTTTTGTCAATCATCAACAAAGGGTAAACAATCAAAACCATAGATAAATGAGGGGTAAAAATCTTTCTCCCCTTTTTGTCAATCAAAACAATGCAAACAATGTTCTCCCCCTTTTTGTCTAAAACAAAAAAATCAATAAGGGGTGACTACAAACATGATATCAATAAAAAATATGTCAATGAGCATCTTGATACCAAAAATAAGGATCAATATATGTTATATGCTATATACATTCATGAAGAGAAGAGGCTAAGTTAGCTTCCCTACACATATGCATTACATGAAGAAGGGATGACAAGCCCAATTCACATAACACATATTATGTAATGCTAAGAGGAGATGTGAAGCTCCCCCTACACACGTATATCATATAAAGAAGAGTTGTCAAGCTCCTCCATTTATAATATACTCAACATGAATCTATATGTAAGAGAGATGTTAAACTCTCCTTGCATATAGGAAATACAAATCAAAACTTTGAATATTTTCTTTAAACAAATTTTGAAATACCAATTGTAATAAACATAACAAATTACCAATTGTAAAACAAACAAATTTTGAATGTCTAAACACAAATTTGATACCAATTGTAAGAATATATTTCATTTTGAAAATATATAAACAAATTTGATGTTGACATCATATGTTCAAAATAACAACTTTTGATCATAAAGAGTGGGAGTAAAATACCATTGAAATGCAAAATCAAATTTTTCTCCCCCTTTATGAAATACAAACTAAAGTCATGCATAGTCTTGATAACAATTTAAAAGTAATCAATTTAAACAAAATTGAAACTCAAGCACTAGCATAAACACAAACATATATGTATGAAAGATAGATACCAATAGAAATTGATATACTTGGAATTTAAAGCATACATACATACAAACATATATGAGTATACAGAAGATCAAAATGATACCAATTGAAAGAGTTAATGATACCAATTGACATAACAATAATTCAAGTGTATACATCATATTATCTACCACCCAATCATAATTCAAGTTTTAAAGATTTTCAATTTAGGGCATACTGAACATGATCTCCCATCCTACTGCCCTTTGAAGGTAGGGGTTTTCAAAGATAGATTTGAAAATGTAGTTTTGTTTGAAAATCACTACCAAAATGAAGAACACCGCAACTAGTTAAATGGAAAACTTGTTAACTAGCACGAAATCCTTCAAGTAAGAATAAAACAAAATTGAAATTCACATGATAATCATCACCCTAACCAATAAAGCATAACTCATGAGAAACAAACATGAGCAATAGATATGAGTGTACAAATAATATGTGAAGATCATAATCATGAAAAATATTTCATTAAGCTCAATTATTCCTTAAAACATAATTCCATCAAAAACATGAAAAATCATATAAAACTCTTTTATTTAATCTTCAAGGCATATGTATGTCTAATACAAGCTAAAATATACATACATATCCAAACATAACGAGTCCACAAATATATGCATTAAGGCACGTGGCTCAAAAGGATACTCATGTATAGTCAATAGTTTGGATAAGATGGACATATACATGAAGTTAAACATTGACACAATAAACATGACAATCATGAAAACATGAAAAGCATGAAAAGTATGAAAATTTAGCTTTTCATTAAAACATTTGATACCAATTCTTTTCAAGGTATATGTATGATTTGTCAACACACAGAATATACACACATATCCCTTAAACACACTTTGAGTCCATAATAGATATTTGCATGAAAGGCAAATGACTCAAGGGGATACATGTATATCTTCAAGTTTGGCAAAATACACATATACATGAAGTAAAACACACTCATAAAACAAATCCAAAAATGGAATACAAGTTGAAATGTATGAATCATCAAAACTAGACTATACTAGCACATCTAATTGGTTCAAATAAGCGTTCAAGCTCATACATATATAGATTTATTTGTGGCCCACTATATGTACAAAGTATAATTCCTAGTCTTAAGAAAACTAACATCTAAACAAGTAACCTTAACATGAAGCATCAAAACACAATATAAAAATCATCATGATAAAACTAAAACATGATTACTATGTAAATTCACATGGATTAGATTCATGATGTACATTATAGCTTAAACAAAGTGGAACACTAAATATGGGTTCATATAAGCATATGTGTCTCAAATACTATACATGTATGTCAAGGATCTAATAAACATGGAATGAACATACTAATCCATAGACAATGAAACATGCTATAAACATCAAACATGCTATAAGCAATGAAATGGAAAGCATGTAAACAATAAATGGGAGTAAAGGATTGTTACCAAAAAACCGAAGAAGCAACTTTCCTTGTCTCCAAAACATGTGGTCATCTCCCAAATCTTCCCTTGAAAGTGATGCATCCAATTTGATTTCCATGAAGTCCGGAACGCATCCACTCCAAGGTGTCATCACTCTCAACGTCATGTGAGAGCCCACACCTACATCAAAAACAATAGGAGGGGTGGTCTTTGGTACCCATATCTTCTTGGGTCCATGGGGGTTAGTACCTTCTCTAACCCAAACAAAATTCTTTGGCTAAATTAGGAGTATGTAATCTATCATAACAAAATTTAGCAAGGTGCCTTTCGACCACAATGTGTACATGTGTACACATGAGCATACATGGTGTGATGGTGTTCGTGAGGAGCATGTGTATGCCGTGGAGGATGTGCATGCATAGAAAATGGAACTTGTTTCTTTCGAATCAAGTTTTCCATCGTGAGTGGTTCATGGCACATTGGCTCATAGTGGAGCCCAAACAATCTACTCTATTCTTAAGCATACAAATATCATCATTAATCTTAGAAGAAGAGGTACATGCATTAGGTAGTCTAGATGATGAGGCTACACTAGCATGGCAAACATGAGCATCAATCTTTTATGTTAAAACCTCATTTTTCTTCAAACAAGCATTTAATTCATTTGAAATGGAAATAATTTTATTTTTTAAATCAACATTCTCTTTTATAACAAAATCTACTTTTGAAGACATTTTCATTTTTCTCAAAAGATTTTCACAATCATTTTTAGATTTTTAAAACTTTATTTCCTTAAGTGCAAGTTCTAATTGAGATCTCAATGAATCCTTTCATTATAGACCTCAACCTTCTCTTGCAAAACATTATCAAGTCTAGCATGCAAACCTTATTTTCTTTTTCAATTTCTAGACTTTTCTTTCTTTTCAAAATCTTATATTTTTCAATTAACTTTTCACATACTATTGAAAGTTCTTCATTAGAGCATGGGGATCAACAATATCATTACTAGAAGTACTAGCATCATCATCACATCTAAGTGGGGTTCCGAATGTACCTCAAGGGAGTCATTCCCTTGGACCATATAGCATTGTTGTGGCTCAGATTCTCCACTAGATTCCTCTTCTTGTTGGATTTGGGACTTGAAGCTTGGAGGTGTTGGTGTTTGTTGTCAACTTGTTCCACACTGCAAAAGCGAATCAAGATTAGAAACACACATAAGATAATCTTTAGGTAATGTGCTTCTAATAGCCTCTAGGGCTTGTGCATTGGCCCCTATATGATTACATCACCAAGATAACATCTCTTGGTGGCGGCAAGGAAGACATGCAAACCTAGGGTCTTTAGGTACATGGACATCCCTATACTTCCAACATCAACGTTGGAAGGGTCAAAGCTAGGAGGGGTCATGAAGTCCATGGCAAACAATATGAGTGTGCAAACAATCAAATGCAAATGTAGATTAGCAAGCAAATGGATCACTCCTAGGATGTTTAGCCTAAGTATCAGGAGCACTAGCTCTGATACCAATTGAAAACACCTAGAGGGGGGGTGAATAGGTGTAAGTGCTAATCTAAGAAACTAAATGCAACTAAGTGCGCTAAATGCGGAAGCTAATGCAAATTATGCACAAACTAATACAATACAACAAGTGTAGCCGAATTTCCTTGCGAGGCTCTGGACTAACTCCCCTTGATTCCCCTTGAAATGGGTTGAGGTGCTATGTGAAGCTCTTGTTGGATGAGTATAAGTTAGGCACACACACACAAGCAATCCAAACAATGTGCACTCACAATCAAGCCAAGCAATAAAGGATATAGCAATAAGAGATGCAAGGCACAACACAAGCAATATATGATATGAATGAATCAATGCTCAACACAAGCAAGTATGATATGATGATGAGTATGATGCTATGCACAATTATAAGAGAGAGAGTTCGAGAGACAATGGATCAAAACGCAAACACCAAGATTTGTTTCGAGTTCGAGCACCTTGCTCTACATCCCCGCCTACCCACCGTGTAGGATTTCCACTATCTCAACTCCCACCGAGGGAACCTCTACCAAAGAGGATTTCTTACAACTCTAGGAGTACCAAACTCCTCTCTCAAAACAACCTCCTCACAACCGAGGGGTTAGGCCCGTAACCAATACACAACAAATCCACACACCTCTACCGAAGAGGCTCACAATCAAACTCCACCTCTACCTAAGAGGGATCCACAACACAATCACCCGATCACCTGTAATGAAGAGGGATTCCAAATATAAGGGTGTTTACAACAATGAGGTTTACAACACAACCTCAAAACCTTCTCTTTCCTTTTTTTCTCTTATCTTTTTCCACAAAACAAGATCCTAATAGTTTAGGATAGAAGATAGCTCAAGTGTGGAAACAAGTGTTTTTGGGAAAACAGAAACAAGAAAAATCTTTGGGAAAATACTTGCAATATGATAGAATTGAAGATCTAAGCAAAAATCCCAAAAACCTATTTTTCTTTGATTTTCCAAAAACCCAAAAACAAATAAAGATGAGAAGTTTTTGCACTTAAAACTCTTTTGAAAACTCTTTTAAACACCTCAGAAAACTGAAAATTTTTTCTTAGAAAACTTGGCCAAAATCCCCAAGAGATGGGGTTTATATAGCCCCTATACAAAACTAGCCGTTAGGCTGAGTTGGCAGTCTGACAGACTGCCGGTCGACCGGTCCGGTCGACCGCCAACGGTCAAAAATGTGACCGTTGGGCAATAGCGGTCGACCGGCCCGGTCGACCGAAACATCCTGAGAGCAGAACTCTCATCTCGGTCGACCGGGCCCGTCGCCGTCCCAGAGACTCCAAAACGTGCACAGACTTGTGCACGTCGGTCGACCGTCCCGTTCGACCGGCCTATGGTGCGGTCGACCGGTCCGGTCGACCGACTTGGCTTGTCAGCCAGTCCTCATTCTGCACAGATACGGGATTTGAAAATAGGTCTTTTCACTCAATAAAAATCCCATAAATTCACAGTAAATCTAAAAAATAGTTTTAATCACAATAAAAACTGTTTTTCTAAAAATATGTTTTTCTAAAACTTTTTATCATTTACTTTGATAACCAAACTTGTGATAAAAATTTCAAGACATATATCAATCATATCAATTCATTTTTGTGTCTTGTCAATTTTATTAAAAACAAAACTTGTATTTTATCAAACTAGAATTTTTTCAAAATATGAATAGGATAGTCAAAATAAGTTTGTTTAAAAAATTAAGCATGCTGTATAGAATGAAGCAACTTACATATATCAATTTAAACTTGTTTTGATAAACTATTCATGAAACCAAAACTCAATCATAAAACGTGTGTGATTTGTGCACTTGAGCATATCAACTAAACTAAGCTTTACAAATAATGGATCTAAAACACAACTCTAAACTAGATACCTAAGTCTTCTTGACGATCTTCATCTTCAAGTAGACTTGCTCCAAAACTCCGTGATTCTCCAAGTGCAAAGGTATGATCTTTAAGTTTGGCACCGGAATCATCATGAATAGCTTCTAATCATCTTGTTGAAGCTAATCACCAACCTAATATCCTGTTAATGATCTGAAACTTAGAAACACAAGAATATTAGTAAACATAACTACATGAGTGTTGATCATCATCAAAACT